>JAGFNQ010006285.1:0-115711 GCA_024364735.1 Boesenbergia rotunda | reverse complement strand
ATGTATCGAATTATGATGGGTAGATTTGACAAGCACATGGAATAGAAATGAATTTGAAAGTTGATACTTAATGCAAAATCCTTAAGAAACTTAGATGTGTACCGAAAGTCAAGCACACTTGATATTTCCATGATATCATATTTTTCTAGGATAGGGTATATCCTAGCAAGTGTGCTTGCAAATTTTAGAGTTTTTAGACTTTTGTTGAGTTCTTTTTGGCACTTAGGGAAAGATTGCCTTGGACAATGCTATAAGAGTGTCAAAGGGGGAAGAACTCGAGTGTTGGGTGGTGTATGACTCAACGTGGTGTCTAGGAGGTTAAGTTGGGTAGAACTTGACCTGGGAAAAATGAAAATTGGGAGAAGGCATGAGTTAAGGGGGAGGTTGTCTCCTATTTGCCTTAATTTTCATAAGAAAACTTTTGGGTTTTGTACCAAACTTGGGAATGGGAATAGATACATGGTGAAATGTATTTTTCCTAAGTAGGTATGGGTATCACAAAGTTCTTCACGAAACTTGGGAATTTTTGGAGATTTGTGGAATTTCTGGCGCGTTTCTGAAATTCGGCCAGAAAACTGATTATCAGAGTATCAGTCGACTGCCCTGGGGGCAGTCGACTGGTCAGGGCTGATTTTGGTATCAGCAGCTGACTCAGGATCCAAATGACAAGGAAAAAGTGTATGGGGGTTTATTACATTGTGTTTAGGGCCATTAGGAATGTAAAGAACCAATAATTGGATATTGTTGGGTTCTTTTTGATGTATGGCAAAGGGGGAGAAATATTGTGTTTAAGTGGGAAACCAATACCTTTGCTAGAAACCCTAGGTTTAGGGGGAGCTAAAATTAAAGGGGGGCATGGTTGCTCCCTACTAGGCGTAAGGGGAACCTTGGAGAGGTTCTTAAAAAGCCTTTGTAAGTCCAGTGTAAGGGGGAGCTTGGGAGAAGCTTTAAAAAGCCCGGTTTGGTAGAAAATCCTAGCTTGGAGGGCTAGGTGTAAAATTCCTAACTTGGAGGGTTAGGTGTGGGATGCCTTGGGATAGGATCCAGTTATGCATTGCATATGCATTCATTTAGCATGGATTTTGCTATTTACTACTATCTTGCTTTCCCTAACTTAAACGAATTGCCAAACATCAAAAAGGGGGAGATTGTTGGAGCAATCGGCCCTAAGATGGTCCGGTGTGACCATGGGTTTTGATGTTTGGGCAAAGGGTTTAAGTTAGGTTTACCCTTGTGTATTTGATATGCGTATGGTGAGTGTGCAGGTTGTACAGGTACGCATATGGACTTGATTGGATGGCCTCAGTACGGTGAAGGATGCCATGGAGGCCAGCTGGAGGCTGGCATGCGCATCTGAGGGACCATGGAGTGCAGGGACGATGAGCTGATGGGCGCGGACTTCGAGGCGTACGTGAAGGGTGGCATGGATGCAAGCTGGAGGCTTGCGTGCGCATCCGAGGGACGAGGGCCGAAGATGAAGAGGGCGCGAAGGCAACAGTCGAGGCTGCGGATGAGGAGTCAGTCGAGTCGTGAGAGTCGAGTGCTGTGTGAATGTACTCGGGAAGGGTTTCAGCTAGGGACCAGTCGACTGCCCTGGGGGCAGTCGACTGGTAGGAGGCTGGTGAGCTGGCAAATTCGAACGTTGGAGTGTCAACGGTCGAATTTGGCTGGCACCAGTCGAATTTGGGGGCAGTCGACTGGTGGCGTGATTTCCAGCCCGAGTCTATTTAAAGGAGGACTCGATCGGGCTGGGGTTTCTTGACGAAACTCGCTTGGGTAAAGCGTGTTAGTAGTCTTTTGTGCCCAGATAGTGTCCGAGGTGTTGTGGCGAGGTTTTTCCACCCACAAGGAGCGACGCAGGCTAGCCGGAGGTTATCCGGGGAGTGATCCACCGACGGATTGTTGGATTAGTCACCCGGCCGGGGTGGATACCAACTAAATCTGGTTTGTTAGCGTTGTTCCTTTGCTTTTATTGTTTATTATTATTGTTTCCGCTGCGCATACTAACAACGTAGGAAGAACAAGCCGAGATTTGCTATTCACCCCCCTCTAGCAAGGCGTATCGATTCTAATATTAGTCACCTCCCTAGGTGACTCATCCACAATGGCAAGACCACACCGGTATACCTCCGGTGCTTCTTGACTTACAACTCTAACCTTCTTGACTTTATATACCTTTTCCTTGACTAAATCCTTCTTCTTTCCTTTAATTTGCTTTTTCTTGCCATTTTTGACCTTCCCTTTGCTATAATCATATGACATCCTTGCATATGATTTTCCACTACCATTTGGTCTCCTAGATTGATATCTTAGACCCAATCTATCATTGTTAAAACTTTGACCATCCGACACAATACCTAACCCCTTGGATCCCATAATGAGTCTATCTAGGTTCTTTTCTAATTTATCAAACTTTGCCCATAAAACTTGATTTTCCCTTTCTAGGCTCCTAACCTTAGCATCATCATGTCCATTTTGGGCATTCCTAGATCTACCCATTTATCTAGGCATGTGTCTCCCTTTCTTAGGGTTAATGCCTTGGTCCTTAGGTCTACCAACCTTAGATTTATCATGATACATGTGTTCCTTAGGATTTTGGCACGCAATAGTAACTCTATTTTTATCATGATACTTGATACCAAAATTACGCATAGGCAGATAATTTTCATTATTTCTAGCACACATAAGGAAATTTGAAACATTCTTAAAGTTAGGGATTGCCTCCCTTACCCTTGTAGCTCCCCTTGAAGTGAGCTTTTCTTCTTTTCATCTTTTTCCCATTTTCTCAAATGTTCCAATTTCTTGAGCTCTCCTTTTCTTGAACATTTGATATGATAGTGCCTTAGCTCTCCACATGTGAAGCATCTAATGTGCTTTTTCCCTTCCTTTTCCCTACAACCCATGTTAGATTTTAAAGGAATTGACTTGGGTTTAGGGTTTACCTCCTTTTTACCTAATGGACACTTGTCCTTGTAGTGCCCCTTCTTGTTGCATCCAAAGCAGATGATGTGGTTTTTTATCCTTGCTTTGGTGGAGGTTGAGACTTCTTCTTGTTCCGGTATTGAAAATGGTCTCTCCTCTCCCTCAATCCTCGAAGTGGAGACCTTTTCTTCTTCCCTTGATGAAGTGGATGACCTTTCACTTTCTTGTGCCACTTCACTTGAAGAGATGGATGCCTCTTTTTCTTTTTCCTCTTTCTCCTCTTCATCGGATGCTGAACTTCTTTCTTTATCCGATTGGTCCTTCTCCTCTTCTTGGACCATTGAGCTCACTTCCTTAGGCTCTTTCACTAATTTAGCTTGTGTAGGGGTTTCATGGAATGCTACCTTATTGTTCCATAACTCATGTGCACTTTTGTATTCACCTACACCACTACTTATTTCATTAGGCAAAACACTAAGTAAAATTGAGATTACCGTTTCGTTTGCCTTTGCTTGTGCTTGTTGCTCCTTATTCCAATATCTTGGCTGGAGCTTTTTCCTGTGCTTATCCTTTGGAACTTCAAATGGTTTTTCAAGCACAATCATGTAATTCCAATCCATGCCGAACCAATTCATTGTCCGCATCCTCCAATAGTCGAAATCCTCGCGATCATAGGGAGGTGGAACATTGATGTCATCACCCAACTTTTCTTCAATCGTCATCTCCTCTAGCTTTTTGCTCTCTCGGCGATTAGTTCGTAGATGAGCGAACCTTCGCTCTGTTACCACTTGTTAGTATCTTACCGTTTGCTAGGGGGGTGAATAACACTTTTTCGATCTTGCCTTCCTTCAATGGTTAGTGCGCAAGCGGAATAACAAAAACTAAAACCTCACACACAAGCAAGACACAACTATTTACGTGGTTCGGAGATGAAACTCCTACTCCACGGCTGTCCGTAAGGTGGATGATCCCGATCCTTTGGTGGATCATTCCCCGGAGCACCTCCGTCTTGCTCTTGTCGCTCCTTGTAGGTGGAGAAATCTCGCCACAAACCTTAGACAATCCCTGAGCAATACTAGGCTACTAACAAGCTCTAACCAAGTAAGTTTCGCCAAGAAGAAATAGCCATAAACGAGCTCCCTTAAATAGAGCTTGAGGATGATATGACCGTTACCAGTCGACTGGTCCAGCACCAGTCGATTGGTCCACTCTGAATTCGAATATCACCGCTTGACCTTTCGAATTTTGGTCACCATCAGTTGACTGGTCCTGGACCAGTCGACTAATCTTTCTGTGAACCCTATCAGTCGACTGGTTCCTCACCAGTCGCCTGGTCCACTTCCTAAGTCTAAGGTTACCCTTCCCGAGTACATTTCTCTCAACACTCGAACCTTTACGACTTAGCTCCCTAGTATAATTCCCTATATACTCGAACCCTCACGACCTGGTTGACTCTTCATCTAGCAGCCTTGATCTATTGCCATCGCACCCTCTTTGTCTTCGGCTCCCGTCCCTCAGATGCGCACACAAGCCCTCGACTTGCCTCCATGCCATCCTTCACACATGCCTCGAAGTTCACATCCCTCGAGTCATCATTCTTACTCCAGAAGCCTCGATCTATTGCCTTCAAGCCCTCTTCGACTTTGGCCCTTGTCCCTCAGATGTGTACACAAGCCCTCGGCTTGCCTTCATGCCATCCTTCATGTACGTCTCGAAGTCCGCTTCCCTCGGCTCATCATTCCTGCTTTGTCCATCGTCCCTCGGATGCGCACACAAGCCCACGGCTTGCCTCCATACCACCCTTCACCGTACCTGAGGATATCCAACCAAGCCTATGTGTATCCTGCAAACCTGCACACTTACATACACATATTAGATCAACATGTTACTCTAACTTAATCATATTTACACACACACATCAAAATCCATGATCCCCCCGATCATACATGGGTCGATTGCCCCAACAGAGAGTCGATGGGTTCGGTGCATCCGAGGGATGAAAAGCTATGGAAGAGTACACCAGTGGAGTGAGAAGGACTTGAATGATGCTTGAGGGACGAGAAGTTAGGGAAAAAGACTACTCGAGGAAAATGTCGGAAGTTGGGTTTGGATGAGCTTAACTTCAGACGATCAAAAATCACTCAAAAGTGCTAAAAGGTAGGTCAACCGAAGGTTGACCAAAATCGGAGCACCCAGAGCTGTTTCGTCCACCTAGACTTATTCAAGATGGCCAGAACAGTCCAGGGCCGCCAGAACAATGGGGGTGGGGGTTCAATTGAAGGTTGACCAGAATTGGGCTACCCAAAGGTATTTCAGGCTCCCAGATTTGTCTAGGGCCCCCGGAACAGTCCGGGGCGCCCGAGAAGCTGTCCGAGGTTCCCAAAATAGTCCGAGGCTCCTGGGAGTTATCTGGGGTACCCGGGAAGCTGTCCAGGGCACCTCACATGGTGAGTTTCAGAATTTTATGTGTGTGTTTTTTTTCTTAATTCTATGAGTTTGGTGTGAAAATGAGTGTCTAGAATGTAACATGGGTAGGTTGTGTTAAGTGGCACGGTCGTGCGACATTCTAGGAGTTTCAAAATAAGAAGGAGAGCTCATCAAATCAAACATGGGCATACTGTGATAAGTGATATAGTTGTGCTTGATTCTATACACCTCATGTGAAAAAAATGAACCATGGCCTGATCATGTTAAATTCCACGATTGCGGTGGAATCTGTTTAATTGACTGATGAAAAGCCATTTGTTAGTTTTTTCCATGCTCATTTTGTTTCAATGCTTTAAGTTCTTATTGTTTATTTGGATGCAAGCAGATAATTTATTTGGATTGTGGACGATGAGAGAGGAGGAGGAGGGGGGGGGGGAGGGGTGAATCTCATTTGTTTAAAAATATTTTTTTTTCATAAAACTCAAATCAAAATACAACAGAATAAAAACAAATACACAAAAACATGAGTCCTTTTTTACTTGGTTCGTAATCCAGTGACTACTACTTTAAGGCCGATGATCCTTGATTGCTTCGATGGATAATTCACTATAACTCTTTTCTCTGAAATCTTTCGGAGAAAATACAACTCATACCATAATAAGAGGAGGATAGTAACACTCTACTATCTCCTTTAAATGAATGCAAATACTAAAAATGAGTATACCGACAAAATCGGATTGAATCTTTAGCATAGGTTGTTAGATAGCCTTTCGGCATTGTAGTAGCAAACTTGCGTAATCAGAGCAGCAGAAATAAGATGAAGCACGCAGACAGTAGTTACCCTTGGCTAGGACCTCGAGGCCTTCTTTTATAGGCACCATTTGGTCTACTGATCTACCATTCCATCGTCTGAACATTTCAGTTGGCTGATCCATTATTCGTCGAATGAACTCTCGCGCCTTTCCTTCTTTGTTATGATCGGTCGACTGATCAAGCTTATTTGTCGACTGAACCTCTGGATTTCCTTTCCTGCGAGATCCATTCCGATCGTTTGCCATTTCCTTTTATGTATCAGTCGACTAAACATGTTGTTATGCCAAGTTTGCGAACTTCAATCTGATCTGTGCTAGATTAGATGGTTCAGTTGACAAAAACTACTATTTTTTTAAGCAAGGGGTTTTCAATTTTTTTTTAAAGATCATTTTTTTTTCGTTTATAACTTAAGAATTTTTTCCCCTTAACCATTTTTTTGATGTGATCATAGGGGGAGAAAATGAGAATTAAGTTAAGGGGAGGTCTTTATTGTAATTTTTTTACATTTAATTGGAAAATTTATTATTGCTTGTTTTTATTTTTTGTTTGTGTTTTCCTAACATAACTCCGGTTGATGCACATCTAAAATGGAGAGATTGTAAGTATCCCGAGATAGTTTTGATATGACCAACTGAGTCAAGTTAGGTCTTGTTAGATTTTCATGCATTGTGCTTAAGTGTGCAGGAATTTAGGAGCATAAGAAGTCAATCGGAAGACACGACGAATGAGGAGTGCACAGGAAGGGAGTCGATGGGCTCGGTGCATCCGAGTGATGAAAAGATACGGAGAGTACACCAATAGAGTGAGAAGGACTTGCACGATGTCCGAGGGATGAGAAGTCAAGGAAAAAGACTACTTGAGGAAAATATCGGAAGTTAGGTTTGGATAAGCTTAACTTCGGACGATAAAAAATCACCCAAAAGTGCTAGAAGGTAGGTCAAGTGGAGGTTGACCAAAATCAGAGCACCCAGAGCTGTTTCTTGCACCTAGACTTATCTGAGATGGCCAGAACAGTCCGGGCCCCCAGAATAAAGGGGGTGGGGGGGGGGGGTTCAACTGAAGGTTGACCAGAATTGGGCTACCCAAAGCTATTTCAGGCTCCTAGATTTGTCTGGGGCCCCCGAAACAGTCCGGGGTGCCCGGGAAGCTGTCTGAGGTTCCCAAAATAATTTAAGGCTCCTGGGAGTTATCTGGGGTGCCCGGGAAGGTATCCAGGGCACCCTGGATGGGTTTGCGGGTGCCCGTATTCAATGGGGGCGCCTAAACTAGGCTAACTTATTCCAGAAAAAGTAATTTTTACAACCGTTGCAACACGGATAATAGTTGACCCAACTCAGGCATCTCAGATGTGCCACATCAACAATAGGATAATTTTTCCAAGGGATATAAATAGAGCTTTTTGAGCTCATAATTAAACAACAATCATTTGTATTCTTTCTTCTAATTCTATGCTAAATTGTATGTTCTTTCAACGCTTATAAGAGACTTCTCATCTGTATAAAAGGAGATCTTTTAGTGGAGTTTTAATATTTTGGATTAGCAACCATTCAGGTTTCAAACCAAATAACTCTTGTGTCTCTTCTTTTATTTATGTTCATTATTTCTATTTAATAGTATGCCCTTGCTAAGATTGAAAGCAAGAGATTGAATTTTCTTTTTTTAGGACTATTTGTTAGGTCTTGATCGCCAAGCTAGAGGGGGGGGGGATAGCTACTTTCGTTTTTCTTCCTACAATCGTTAGTGCGCAAGCAGAATATACTAAATAAAATAAAAACCTAACGAAGAAGGAACACACCTATTTATGTGGTTCGGAAATAAAACTCCTACTCCATGGCTGTCCGTAAGGTGGACAATCCCTAATCCGTCGATGGATGATTCCCCGGAGTACTTCCGGCTAGATCTCGTAGCTCCTTGTGGTTAGAGAAACCTCGCCACAACTTCCGGACACTACCTGAGCAATACAGGCTACTAACAAGCTTTTTCCAAGCAAGTTTCGCCAAGGAAGAAAGGCCGTAAACGAGCTCCCTTAAATAGAGCTCGAGTCTTAAATGACCGCTACTAGTCGACTGCTCCTGGGGCAGTCGACTGGTCCCACCCAGATTCGAACGTTGCACCCAACGTTTGAATCTCCAGCCACCACCAGTCGACTGGTCCTTCCCTAAGCCTTGGGTTACCCTTCCCGAGTACATTTCTCTCCGCACTCGAACCCTCCCGGCTTAGTTCCCGAGTACAAACACTCACACTAGGACTCTCACGATCTTGTTGACTCTTCAATCAGCAGTCTCGATCTGTTGCCTTCACGCCCTCTTCATCTTCAGCTCTCGTCCCTCAGATGCGCACGCAAGCCCTCGGCTTGCCTCCATGCCATCCTTCATGCATGCCTTGAAGTCCGCGTCCCTCGGCTCATCGTTTCTGCTCCAGCAACCTCGATCCGTCGCCTTCAAACCCTCTTCGACTTTGGCCCTTGTCCCTCGGATACGCACACAATACCGCGCCTTGCCTCCATGCTATCTTTCACGTACGCCTCGAAGTCTGCTTCGCTCGGCTCATCGTACCTGCTTTGTCCATGGTCCCTCGGATGCGCACGCAAGCCCACGGCTTGCCTCTATGCCACCCTTCACCTGAAGACATCCAACCAAGTCTATGTGTACCTGCAAACCTGCACACTCATATACACATATTAGAACACAATAAAACCCTAACTTAACCATATTGACACACACATCAAGACCCATGATCCTCCAGATCATACCCGGGTCGATTGCCCCAACAATCTCCCCCTTTTTGATGTATGACAATATGTTTAAGTTAGGTAAACAAAAACAACAATAGCAATTGAAAATTAACAGCATAGCAAACAAGAGGCAACCTCCCCCTTAACCTATGCCCTGTCCCAATTTTCAATTTTCACAACCACAACACTAAGTTAAGTTCTACCCAACTTAACACCACAAGTTTTCAGTCATCAAGTTAAACCTAACTTAACACCACAAATTCTCCTCCTTTGACACCATCAAAAAGTTTTCCTCAAGCAATCCTATCCCTAGTGCCAATGAAAACCCAAGCTATTTCTGAATAACCCCTTAGAAATCACCACAGCCTTATCATTCAAGGCCTGTGAAATTCACAAATTTCCCGAGACATCAGTCGACTGCCCCCAGGGCAGTCGACTACGAAACTGATCAGTAAGATCAGTCGACTGCCCCAAAGGGCAGTCGACTGGTAATTTTGAAATTCTATTTTCCGATTTGCACTAGACCAGTCGACTGGTACTGAACCAGTCGACTCGTACGCTGATTTCAAGTTTCCAGTCCTAATTTCAGAAATACATAACTAATTCCACAAAGCTCCAAAAAAAAATCTGAAATTTCGTGTAGAGATATGTGGAGCCTAGCTTACTTGGGAAAAATATATTTTCATGTAAATCTATTTCAAATCCCAAGATTGACATGAAATTCAAAACTACCTAAATTGTGTCATTGAAACCTATCCAAAAGTTCTAGTTTTCACCTTTCCTTGATCTATCTTCTCATACTTAATCGTAATACCTTTCTAGCACTAAGTTATATGGTGTTTACACATTAGAATCCAATTTTCACACAATATAAGTTTATTTCCATCTTTTACTCCATAAATCTCCTTTTAGTGTGCCAGGACTCAAACGAGTCTTCCAAATCCTTTGTCACATCCCTAAATCCATCTAATCTTCTTGAAGAATCCTCCTGAGATCCATTGACCATAGATCTCATTTTGATCTCTAGAGCTCTCCCTTGAGCTCTTGTCCCTAGTCACCTCCCTAGGTGACTCATCTACAAAGGCAAGACCACACTGGTGTACCTCTGGTGCTTCTTGACCTTCAACTATTACTTTCTTATCTTTCCACACCTTATCCTTAGTGGACTTCTTCTTTTCCCCTTTAAATGACTTTTCCTTGTCATTTTTGACCTTTTCTTTGCTATAGTCATATGGCACCTTGCCATATGACTTTTCACTAGTCTTTTTACTAACATTTGACCCCCTACGTTTGTGTCCTAGTCTCGGCCTACCATTTCTAAGGTGTTGATCATTTGGTATTACACTCAATCCCTTGGACCCTCTAATGAGTCTATCTAGGTTCTTTTCTAACTTAGCAAGCTTTGCCTTCAAAACTTGATTTTCCTTTTCTAGATTTCTAACCTTAGTATCATCATGTCCATTGTGACCATTCCTAGATCTACCTATTTTTCTAGGCATGTGTCTCCCTTTCTTAGGGTTAATGCCTTGGTCCTTAGGTCTAAAAATCCTAGATTTATTATGAACTATGGATTCTTTAGTATTTTGGCATGTAATAGTATTTCTATTTTTATCATGATACTTGAAATCAAAAGTATGCATAGGCAAGCAATCATTATTATTTCTAGCATTTATAAAGACATTTGAAGCATAAGTAACGTTAGGGATTACCTCCCTTACCCTTGTAGCTCCCCCTTGATGTGAGGTTCTTTTCTTCTCCTATTTTCCCCATCTTCTTAAATGCTCTATTTTCTTGAGCTCTCCTTTTCTTGGGCATTGGGTGTGGTAATATCCTAGATCCCCACAAGTGTAGCACCTAATGTGCTTCTTTTCTTTCTTTTCCCTACAACCCACATTTAATTTTAAATGAATGGACCCGGGTTTAGAGCTTATCTCCTTTTTACCTAGTGGACACTTGTCCTTGTAGTACCCCTTCTTGTTGCATCCAAAGCATGTGATGTGGTCCTTTGACTTTGCTTTGGTGGAGGTTGGAGCTTCTTCTCACTCTGGCATTGAAGAGGGTCTCACCTCCCCCTCAATTCTTGAGGTGGAGACCTCTTCTTCTTCTCTTGAGGAAGTGAATGATCTTTCACTTGATTATGCCACTTCACTTGATGAGGTTGACAATTCTTTTTCCTCTTGGTCTGCTTGGACCATTGAACTTCTCTCATTGGGCTCTTTCACTATTTGAGCTTGTGTAGGGTTCTTATGAAAATTTTCCAACTTGTCCCACAACTCATATGCGTTCTTATACTCACCTACATCACTCAGAGAATTATTAGGCAAAGTATTAATCAATATACCAATTACCTTCTCATTTGCCCTAGATCGTGCTTGTTGCTCCTTGGTCCAATATCTAGGTCGAAGTTTTTTTTCATGCTTGTCTCTTGGAATCTCGAATGGTTCTTCTAGCACCACCATGCACTCCCAATCCATTCCAAGCCAAGTCTTCATTCATGTCCTCCAATAGTCAAAATCTTCATGATTATATAGAGGTGGAGTGTTGATATCATCCCCAACTTGTCTTCCATCATCTTTTCCTCTAGCTTGTGCTCTTTTGGAGGTTATTTCAACAAGAGCGGACCTTCGATCTGATACCACTTGTTAGGTCGTGATCATCAAGCTAGAGGGGGGCGGGTGAATAGCTACTTTCGTTTTTTCTTCCTACAATCGTTAGTGCGCAAGTAGAATATACTAAATAAAACAAAAACCTAACGAAGAAGGAACACACCTATTTACGTGGTTCGGAGATAAAACTCCTACTCCACGGCTGCCCATAAGGTGGGCGATCCCTAATCCGTCGGTGGATGATTCCCTGGAGCACCTCCGGCTAGATCTCGCAGCTCCATGTGGGTGGAGAAACCTCGCCACAACTTTCGGACACTACCTGAGCAATACAGGCTACTAACAAGCTTTTTCCAAGTAATTGTTTTGCCAAGGAAGACAGGTCGTAAATGAGCTCCCTTAAATAGAGCTCGAGTCTTAAATGACCGCTACCAGTCGACTGCTCCTGGGATAGTCGATTGGTCCCACTCAGATTCGAACGTTGCGCCCAACGTTTGAATCTCCAGCCACTACCAGTCGACTGCCCCTGGGGCAGTCGACTGGTCTTCCCTAAGCCTAGGGTTACCTTTCCCGAGTATATTTCTATCCGCACTCGAACCCTCCCGGCTTAGTTCCCAAGTACAAACACTCACACTAGGACCCTCACGACCTGGTTGACTCTTTAATCAGCAGTCTTGATCTATTGCCTTCACGCCCTCTTCATCTTCGGCTCCCGTCCCTCAGATGCGCATGCAAGCCATCGACTTGCCTCCATGGCATCCTTCACGCATGTCTCGAAGTCAACATCCTTCGGCTTCAAGCCCTCTTCGACTTTGACCCTCGTCCCTCGGATACGCACACAAGCCTGCGCCTTGCCTCCATGCTACCCTTCACGTACGCCTCGATGTCCGCTTCCCTCGGCTCATCATACCTGCTTTGTCCATGGTCCCTCGGATGCGCATTCAAGCCCACGGCTTGCCTCCATTCCACCCTTCACCTGAAGACATCCAACCAAATCTATGTGTACCTGTAAACCTGCACACTCATATACACATATTAGAACATCATAAAATCCTAACTTAACCATATTGACACATACATCAAAACTCATGATCCTCCATATCATATCCGGGTTGATTACCCCAACACTATTCACCCCTTCTAGCCATCCCAACACAACCCTACAAATAATTTGATTAGTTAAGGGTTAATTGATTAAATTGGAATTAATTAAATTAAGTTAGTTTAGTTGTTTTTATTAGGTTTTGAATTAATTAGAATTAAGATTAAGATAATTGATTAATTAATTTCAAATTAAATTAGGATTAATTAAAGTAATTGATTAATTAATTAATTAATTTCAAATTTAATTATTTAAGATAGATTTTAAATTGTTAAGATTAATTTTAAAAAAATGTTGTTTAACCCTGGTTAGATTCAAACTTAGCTTTGGGTTTATCAAGAAGGAGTTTATAGGGTATGCTTTTAGGCTGTAGTGAGTCACAAAGAACATCATTAAACTAACCACATGCCTAGATAAAATTTCTCAAAAAAGACTTATCCAAAGAACTTAATACTGGATTTTGGTTTAATTAACTCATATTTGACTGAGGTAGGTTCTACTAGATCCATTAAATCTAGTGCACTAGGTAGAACACATATGATTTAGCCAGAGTCATTCCTGAGATTTTGATGACTGGAGTTGAGTTTCTATATAAAGTGTTCCCTTCCAATGTCTTATTGTTATTTTAACTTAAAAACTCATCCACACTTCAAAATATGGCCCTCTTTCCAATATGTGATTAAAATTTTTTAACGATCTTACAAAATGTATAATAAAATAAAGAGTTAAATAAGTATCTCTTTTCTTTATTTTCTTTTTTTGAGATCCAGATAAATATTTTAGAGGCATGATTATATATTATATCTAAAAATTAATAACAATATTTAAGACCTAAGAAATAAAATTACATTATAAGAAATAAATAAATAATAAGAGGGGAAAAGAAAAAAGTTTAAAGGGTAAAAAGTAAAAGAAAAAGAGCTAATGTAAGATAAGAAATTAAAACAAAATCCTGAACAAAAAAGAAGTGAATTTTACTTGAGGACTTTTGTCATCGTGTGTAATTTGGGAAGAACTCTGCATCTTGGCTATGTCGGATTGGTTCACTTCACATCCCCTGCAGGTTTCATACAATAAAAGGACAATAAGCTTTTGCAAAAGAACACATCCAAATAAAAAAAGCTCAATTCTGAGTGTGAGGTAGACGCAATTTTGAGAGGGATCTGATCTATCAGAAGCATAGCGATTAGTGGCAATGATATGACAAATCGGAGAACAAATATCAAAGAGATAGCAATTAGTGTAGATTTCAAATACAGAAATTCAAAGTTTGTCCACAACATAATTCTTTATTTATAGAACCATCATTCATAAGCATCATATTTGTTCATAAGATAATTAAGTGGGGGTACAAAATACTATGGTATCACATATTTGGGAATAGAGATAAAACAGACACAGGAACCCAACATTTGCCCTCTCCTACACCACTAAGCATTTGTGTATATAGTTAGCATGCATAGATGACATCTCTCCTTTCTCGTTGTCCTCATTGTCCCAAACAACTACCAAAAAGTTAAGAAATATTGTTCTTGAAGCAGAAACATAAAATCAAGTAAAGAAATACTCACGAGCAGCCATTTAATCCATCAAAGAGGGAACAAAAGGAAACCCTAGTTTTTATGGGAAATCGGAAGGAAATGATATCGATGCAAAAGATGGACAGAACAAATAGAAACTTACCAAAATCGAAGATGAATTGAAGAGACTGCTATTATCGGCCATGTAGGAGACAAACACCCTTGAAGAGGAGGAGCTCACGGCGAAATTGAGGATCAACACTTTGCAAACTCTATTTTGTTAAAATTGAAAATTTAATATTAAATAGCATAAATACTTGAGCAAAAGTTTGCAAAATATACAATTCTAAACCTAACATATTAATGTTTGGGCCCACTAGAAAGTGGGCATGAGGTGATCACCTCCCAAGCCTCACCTCAGGTCCGACCCTGGATTTAGCCTAGACATGCCTTCGATAGAATTTCCTTAGCCTACTATCATCCCAATCCATTTCGATGCTATGTTGTCATGGTTGGTTAAATTAAAGCAATAAATCAATCAATCATGCATTTAACAAGAAAAAATTAATTTTCTATTAGCATCCCTAAATCAAAACCTTGATATCGTCTATCTAGGTAATGGATTTGATTCTTGGGGACATAATATTGGTTTGGTCCATTTTTGTTAAGTAAACATGTTATAGGGACCGGACTTGGTTTTTAACCTTATGACTCAATAAAGACATGTAAGACTTGTTGGATGAGTTGGTTTTGTATCCTAGTTCATATTATTGTATACAACCCATTGAGACTCAAGCATCATATTCAAATACTTGGAGCCTAAGTTGAATTTTTCCAATATTTTCTTGTGTCCCTCCACTTGACTTTTCAAGGTGAAATTTTCTTCCTTAAATTTTGCAATTTGAGTTGAAGTTCCATCTTGAACATGGTTATTTGAGGAATTCAAGTTGACCTGCTCTTTAAGGTGGCTAACTTCCTTAAGTAGGAAGTTATCCTGATCCTTAGATTTAGTCAAGCATTCAATATTTAGAAGGTCTCATCTAGTCCTTCTGAACCGGATAAGGATCTGTGGCTTCTCTCGGACTCAGAATTAGACTCGGATTTGGACTTGGACTTGGATTCGTCTATTTGTTTTTTTATTGTTAGTGCCATAATGCTTCTATGATTTGGTTCATTCGTGTCCAATTATTCAGAGGATGATTCGATATCCTGCATTTTATTGTTAGATAAATTATTTAACTTAAGATTGCTTTTTGTTACCTTCGAAGCATAGGTTTCCTTGTGAATTTCTACGAACTTATCCCAAAGCTCCTTAGCATTGTTGAAGTAACCAACTCGATCAAGTTCTTTGTTCATCAAGCCACATTGGAGGGTGTTTGTGGCTCAAGCATCGTCTTGATCCTAGCTTTTAATGTTAGAGGCCCACCTTTCTATTTCTAGAGATTTTCTAGATTTCTTGACAGGTAGTGTAAAACCCCTTTTGATGATGATCCACAAGTTGATCTCCATCTTTAGAAATTGCTCCATCCATCCATCCATTCCAAAGGTAGAAATTTAAGCCATTGAAGAGAGGTGGATGAGAGATACTGAAACATTCTTGTTGAGTCATTGAGATAACTGCAAAACAATATGAAATAAAAGTAATTTCCAAGACTTTTATCTCAGGATGAGTAGTGCAAGATAAGATAAATAAGAGCAGAAATTATTTTAAAGAAAGATTAAAAAAGCTAGAAAGATTGTTAAGTCTTTTTAGAGTAGCCTGACTTTGATATCAATTGTTGGATCATGGAAGCTGAGGGGGGGGGGGTGAATCTCGTTCATTTTAAAACTTTTTCTTTTTGTAAAACTCAAATCAAAGTAGTAACGGAATAAAAACAAACACACAAAAATATGAGTCTATTTTTACTTAGTTTGTAGTCCAATGACTACTACTCTAAGGCCTACGATCTTTGATCGCTTCGATGGATAATCCACTTTAGCTCTTTTCTCCAAAACCTTTTGGAGAAAAGAAAACTCATACAAGAATAAGAGGAGGATAGTAACACTCTACTATCTTCTTTAAATGAATATAAATACTAAAAATGAGTATACCAACAACAATGAATTGAAGCTCTAGCGTAGGTTGTCGGAGAGCCTTCCAACATAGTAGTAGCAAATTTGCATAGTCGGAGCAGTAGAAATGTGATGAAGCAGAAATGAGACAAATTTTTGATGAGAGATTAATGGAAATTTGTCTAACGGTTGAAAAATTCCAAAACATTTTTACGGATATATATAAATTAAGTTTATCACAAAAAAAATTAAAAAATAAATTTATTAAAAAAACAATTTAAAAACAAATTTCAAGATAACACATAATAGATTAATTTTAAGAAGAAAATTTACAAAATGACAAAAAAAAATATTAATTACTAGCATGCTTAAAAATAATGTATAGCCCCATGTTGCCTTCATGTTCTTGATCCTGAACTTGTTTGCCACTCTTTCATTTTTGGGCAGTTATCTTTTGTATGTCCTTTTTCATGGTAGTTATAGCATTTGACTTTTCTTCTTCCTGGAGAATGCTTTTTGTCCTACATCTTTTTAAACTTTTTACATTTAAAATATTTATTTAGCTTTCTTACCATGTACGCGGTTTCCTTTTCATCAGCTAAAGATTTCACATCCAATTTGACCTTCATCATGTTTAGGGTAATATTGTCCATCCTCTTAGTTCTTCCTGTGCACCATGACTTGTAAAATTCTAAAGTAGAAAATAATTTCTCCAAAGTACTTACCTCGAGGTCTTTTGAGATATAATATAAGTCTATTATGGACATCCACTTCGGTGTTCTTCGAAACGTGTTAAGAGTGTACCTTAGCGAATCTCAGTTTGTTACCAATTCTCTGAGATTCGTAAGTCCGGTGATCAGCTCCTTAGTCCTCACATGTAGTTGAGTCACCATCTCCCCTTCTATATGGAGGTTGGTTAGCTGGCTTTTGAGTATATCTTGATGGGTGAGCTTTGCTTCCAAGGTCCCTTCATGTAGTTCTAGGAACTTCTCCCATAACTCTTTCACAAATTCGTAGAGGCCGATGCGGTTGACTTCTTGTGCTAGTAGTACGGATAACAAATGAAATTCTGCCTTCCTATTAGCTGCAAAATTGGCTTGCTCCTTCTTTAACCAGAGGTGCTCTTTCTTGTCTTTGAGTGCTACAAAATCATTTTTCATGATAAGTGATAATTCAAAATCTGTCTTGAAAAATACCTCTATCCGACTTTTCTACATCATGAACTCCCCCTTAAACTTTAGTGGGTGGATAGTCAATCCGACCATCGTCTTGTTGCTTTATGCATTGGTTAGTCCTCCTGAAGTAGCTGAGCTCTGATACCACGTGTTGGTCCAGTGCAAACTTGCTAGAGGGGGAGGGGGGGGGGTGAATGACCCTCCAAGTTCAAACTATATCTTTTGCAAGTTCTTTACAAAGATAGAGATTAGTTAAGTAGAATAGAAATCAACATAAGAAAAATCAACAACTAAAAGAAAGAGAGACTCTGAATTTACTTGGTTGCAACTAGGGTGGTTGCTAATCCAAGGTGTTGACAAGCTCAAAATCGAAATGCTCCTTCGATGATGGTGGAGAAGCCTCCTACACTTTGAAAGCACACAGAAATAGTAGGAATACAGAGTTGTTGTTGTTCTTTTTGAACTCAAGGGGTCTATTTATATCCCTTGAATAAACTTATCCATTGCTGATGTGGCACATCTTAGACGCCTGTGTTGAATAGGGGTGCTTGAGTGTTGGTCAACATTGATCCACTACGCAATAGCCGAAAACTAATAGAACTTGTTCTCAAGCGCCTGAAATACAATCGGGCAATTGTTGTTGGTGCCAGAAGCACTAGATCGAACCTGCTTTTGATAATGACAAAGGGTTCAAAGTTAAGTATATTTTTGGATCTAATGTGTTGCATTAAGTGTGCAGGAATGTCCTAGTGTAACTAGGCATGAAGTCTTGACCTGTAGAGTTGAGCAGCAAGACTTGGTGAGTGAAGATGGGCACGAAGACTTGACCGAGGGTTGGGCACC
Organism: Boesenbergia rotunda; assembly: GCA_024364735.1. Taxonomy (NCBI): domain Eukaryota; kingdom Viridiplantae; phylum Streptophyta; class Magnoliopsida; order Zingiberales; family Zingiberaceae; genus Boesenbergia; species Boesenbergia rotunda. The sequence goes on along the minus strand of JAGFNQ010006285.1, from coordinate 97,520 downwards.
AAAGACCTGGTGAGTGAAGTTGAGCACGTAGACCTAGTTCAGAAGACTAGGCACAAAGACCTGACTGAGGGTCGGGCACTGAAGACCTGGTGAGTGAAGCCGGCCATGAAGACCTGCCCGGGGGTTGGGCACTGAAGTCCTGATCCGAAAGATCATATAGGAGTCATAGCCGAGTGAGGACCAAGGACAGGAGTAGGGATGACTCGAGGTATGAATGTCTAGAGATCTGGAATCTTCGGAGGCTGAGCAAAAGTCCAACTGAAGGTGCCGATTGGCAATAGGCAATTTCTCCATAGTGGAGTAGGTGAGAACGCATTCCTCGGAAGAGGGAACAATAGGCGTTCATTCGACCTAGGGTTTGGGTTGAAATCCAAAGTCAGGATCAGATAGCACTGCCTTTCGTACATGCATTTACTTTACATATTATTCTTGTTTGGACTAACCCTGTGTTGTAGCTGAAGTACTTGGGGACTAGCCGCATCTCAGGCACTCGAGAACACAAGCTCCCGAAAGGTCTCAGGCGCCCGAGAGGTTTCTGGCGCCCCTATGCGTGTGAATCAGCCCGGGCGAGGCTAAGTCGGCGCAAGCTAGTTGGAGTCACCACATTAGCAACACAGGCACCCCAGAGGCTCTCAGACTCCTGAGAAGGATAAAATTTGACTAGACAGTGGATTGAGATGCGGTTGGATCGCAACTTCGGGGGTGCCCCTATAGCCACTCGGGGTTTCGACCACATACTCTGTATAGTGGATTGGGGCACGGCTGTATGCCCCTTTACAAGGGGTTTCGACCATATACTCTGTACATCAACTTTGTACATCATTTGTGCTCAAATGTGTTGTGTCGAAACAGTCCATTGATGATGAAACGCTGCTTTGACAACGATGTGCTCCTCTTTACATTTTAGTTAAAACTTGTCGTATCTTCTTTTCTTTTTCTTGTACTTAACATCACATTTTTGTACTCATTCGTACTATATAGAATTGTTCAAAGTAAACGGTTAATGATCGTGTGCCTTGGAGTAGGAGTCGTCACAGAATCCGAACCATGTAAAAAATAAACGTGTTAGTGATTATTTTTGCACTTATCATTTTTGCTGCGTAAACTCTTACTTAAATCTGAATTTTTTGAAATGCGATATTCACTCCTCGTCTATCACTCCCTGCGATCCCACAATTGGTATCAGAGCGGGGTTGGCTCAGATTCGGTGAAACCACTATTTGAGTCTTTTTTTCGAATGTGTGCTTTTCAAATTAATCAGAAATGGTACTATTGACTATTTTTGATATTTTTTATTGTTCGTAAGTTTTTCATTTCTTGAATTTGGTGCAACACCACTCGAGACTTCTTTTACTTACATTTCCTCTCGTACTGTTAATCCAAGACCAAGTCTTGGCATGTGTTTCCTTGTCTGTGTCTTACAGAATTCTCTCTTACTCCCTCAATGGCCTAACAAGAAGGCTACAACACCACCCGCCCTCCTCTCTTTTTTGTAGAGAACTTCAGCTACTGGAAGAGCCACATGGAAGTCCTCCTGATAAATCAGGTGGACATGTGGATCATCATCCAAGCTGACCTCGAGATTCCAAGGAACACACAAGGCGAGCTTCAGGGATATACTGAATGGGATGCAGCTCTGAAGAAGAAGATAAAAGCTGACGCCTAGGTGACCCAAACTCTTCAATGTTGCCTCACTAATGAGGAACTCAACCACGTCAACCCCTTCAACAGTGCAAAAGGATTATAGAATAATTTGATCGAACTTCATGAGGGGACCTCCGACACAAAGATTAGCAAATGTGACTTGCTACTAAACGAGTTATACAATATGAAGATGTAAGAAGGTGAGACTGCTACATAACTACATGCTCAAATCCAAGAGCTGATGAACAACTTTCATGTAATCAACCAGAAAGTTGAAAACCACGATCTAGTAAGGTATGTGCTGAACTCATTTCCAAAGAACACCTTGTGGGCATCCATGGTGGACGTGCACAAAGTTTCTAAGGATCTAGCTTCAATTAAATTAGATAAACTTTTTTCTAAATTTGAATTGCATGAATAAACTAATGCTACATTGGCCAAGAGATATATTGCTTTGGTTGTAGGTAAATACAAAAAGAAAATGTTGCAACCTAAACCTGAGTCCGACTCGACTCAGAGTCTGACGAAGAAGACATGGATTCCTCAGAACTAGTTAATCTAGTTCAAAGAATGTACAAGAAAAGCAAGGGGCAAAGAAAGAAGAAATCAGTTTAGTCAAAGGACGATCCGACTAAACCAAGCATGAGCCAGAAGAACAAGACAGAAATCACCTGTCATGGGTGCAATAAGAAGGGTCACTTCAAATCGGAGTTCCCCAACTTAAAGGAAGAGAAGAAGCAACAAAGAAAGAAGGAACTTCTAGCTGCTTGGGATGAGTCTTCCTCGGAGGAGTCAAATGAAGAAGAATTGCCCCACTCGAACCTTCTCACGCTAATGACATCAAACGAACTCGACACCGAGTCTGAGTCAGAACCAGAGCTGGAGCAAAGCAACAGAATTAGAATGATATGCTTTTGGAAAAATGTCGACTCACTATAAGCACTTACTCTGAACTTGAACTCTATGACCTCATTTCCTATCTATCTCATAAGTTGGTTAAATCCAACATCTGGGTCAAGTCACTCAAAAAGGAGGTAAAAGCCCTTAAGAAGGAGGCTAACTTAAGCTCCTTAACTAAGACCGTTTAGGAAGGAACCTCTACTCAAGTCCAACAACTTGAGGAAGAGAATTCTTCCCTAAAAACTCAAGTCAAGGAACTTAGAGCAACCCTGAGTGATTTACTTTGGGTTTTAAGAATCTTGAGATGATTCTTGGACAAAAAGGCCATTCTTAACAGATCTGGACTTGGGTATAGAACAAACTCACGATATACATCTTACTTTTCAATTATGAACCAATATAGCACTCGAGTCCAAGCATGGGTCCCCAAACTAAGTTTGACAAATCAAGCAGGACCAAACTACTATTAGATCCCCAAGGATCGAATACATTAACTAGATAGTCCATATTGAGGCTTCATTCCACGGGGAGAAAATAGAAAAACCATTTATATTATTAGAAAAATTCTTTGCATGCTTGTAAAAATTTGATTGATTGCTTGTTTATTTATTTTTCTGTAAATTGTCATGTTTTGGACTAGAAATGGTTAGATAATGACTAGACTTGATTGAAACTTGCACAACCTAGTATTAGGGTGTGGCAAGCTGATAGTACATTAGGAAAACCTGTCCAAGGAGTCAGGTAGGGCAAGGAGTACCCTATATGGTGTTTTTAGCTCGGTGGAACTAGCCGAAGCTACCTCGCCACATCCTCGACTAGTTAGACTAAGGGGGCGTTTGGTTTGTATTTTCCAGTCTGTTTTCCATTTTCATTTTCTGTAGAAAATGCGGTTTTCTGGAAAACATGTTTGGTTTGCATTTTTCAGCTTTGTTTTCCAGAAAATAACATAGTGTTTTCTGGAAAACTGGAGAATGAAAAAAAGTCATTTTCTAGAAAATTAGAATATGCGATTTTCTGGAAAATAAAAATGGAAAACAAAACAAACCAAATGCCCCCTAAGGTTTTTCAAATAGTAAATTAAAAATATAATTTCTTTAAAAGTCTTTGTCTATGAAAGGGTCGTTGTTCCGATACTCAAGAAGGCCCCTGTGCCTCACTAAGACTTGGAAGCAAATTATTGAAATTTATTTTTAAGTTACTACTTGTTAAACATGAATATAACTCAAGGTTCAATCAAATCATAGATTTGACTTAAAATCAAAGATAAAAAGTTTTATACATTGTGGGATTGATGTGATCGATAGAGGGGGGGGGGGTGAATATCGATTACGAATTTTCGGATATAAATCAGATTCGACACAATGGAAATAAGACAAGTAACAAGTCAAAAACAAGGCTAACACTTTATTTTTTACTTGGTTCGGAGTCTGCGATGGCTCCTACTCCAAGGCCCACGATCCTTGACCATTTTCGTTGGGAAATAATATAATCCATAAAATGAATTACAAATATGAAGATTTAAGTACTGAAATGAAATGGAAATTTTATACCAACGACACTTACTAAAGGAAGAGATGATATTTTCATTGTAGAAGCGGCGTGTCGTCGATCTCGAACTTCTTTGGCACAGAAAACTTGAGCACAGAAGCTTTATCGTAGTGTTTTCAAGTGCTTGATTTGATGTCTGAAAGCAAGGGGGTGACACCCCTTTTGTTGGTGCCAAAAGCACCAAATCGAACCTGGTTTAGATAATGACAAAGGGTTCAAAGTTAAGTTTATATTGTGATTTAATGGATTTACTAAGTGTGCAGGAAAGTCCTAGTTCACCTAGGTACGAAGTCTTGACCTGCAGGGTTGACCAAGAAGTCTTGGTCGAGGACTGGGTAAGAAGTCCTGGTCATGGAATGGACACCGAAGTCCGGATCCGGAAGGTCTGGCAGGAGTCTTAGCCGAGCGAGGGTTGTGGACATATGTAGAGGCGGGTCGAGGTACGGACGTCTCGAGATCCGACAGTCTCGGAGGTCGAGCAAAAGTCCAACCGGAGGAGCCGGTTGGCAAAAGGTAACTTCTCCTGAGAGGAGTAGGTGAGGACGCGTTCCCCGGAAGAGAGAATAGTAGGCGTCGGTTCAACCTAGGATTTCATTTGAAATCCAAAGTCAGAACCAAGATAGCCTCGGCTATTATCCATGCATTTATTATTAATGTTATATTATTCTTGGACTAACCCTTGTTGTAGGAGTGAAAAGGAGTAGCTGCTGCATCCCAGGCTCATGAAAGGGTTTAGGCGCCCGTGAGACCAAGCTCCTGACAGGTAACAGACGCCTGAGCTGAGTTATTTTTGCGGGTGAGAAGCTGACCAGGCAGGTTCGCCATATCAGCATCTCAGGCACTCGTGAGCTATCAGGCACCTCAGAGGTCTTAGGCGCCCAAGACTGAGAGAGAGTTTTGGCCGAGTCTGCGGATAAGCATACGCTCGATTCGCTCCACGTGGCAGGCGCCTAAGAGCCCAGTGGCGCCCGAGAACTGCCTATATAAGGGGCTTCACCCCTTTGCTTCAACAACAATTCAGAACAGCTTTCTTGTGACTCTAGCACTCAAACGCTCTCTGTCTTTCTTCCATGCTAGAGTTTCCCGTGCCGACAATGATCAAGATCGACAACACGCTGTCCAAGATGCTTCGCTAATCCCTTATTGTTGTTGATATATTTTTAATTTTGTTGTTTAATTCTGTACTCATGTTCTACATTTGTACATCTTCTTCGAGATATAGAATTGCCCAATGAAAATGGTCAAGGACCATGGACCTTGGGGTAGGAGCCGTTACAAACTCCGAACTATGTAAAATGAAATGGTGTTAGCATTGTCTCTTTTCTTTTCAGCTGCGTATTCTCTTTTCCGAAAAATTTCTAGTAATCGCTATTCACCCCCTCTATCGATTACAACAATCCCACAAGTGGTATCAGAGCGGGTGGCTCAGTCTTGGTGAAACCACCAACTGAGCAAGTTTTCTTTCGGATTTAATCGTTAATTATTTTTTCGTTCGTATTTTTCGTTCGTAAAATTTTCATTTTTCGAGGTAGGTCCAACACCACTCGAATTTTTTTCCCTTCCATTCTTTTTATACCACACTACTAATCAAAGACTAAGTCTTGGAACAAGTTTTTTATTTTTTTTAAAAAAAATTCAGATTCATTAATGGCCATGCAAGAAGGCTACATCACCGCACATCCACGTCTGTTCTCCGGTGAATATTTCTCCTACTGGAAGAGCAGACTGGAGGTCCACCTAAAAACTCAAGTGGATATGCGGATTATAATCTAGTTTGGACTGGAAATCCCGAAGAACTCACAAGGTGAAGTTCAGGGATATGCTGAGTGGGATGCTTCACTCAAGAGGATGATAGAAGTGGACGCCAAAGCTACACAGACCCTTAAGTGTGGCTTGACGAAGGAGGAACTCAACCGCGTCGGCCCTTTCAGCAGTGCTAAAGAGTTGTGGAACAAATTGATTGAGCTGCACGAAGGGACGTTAGACACAAGTATCAGCAAGCGTGATCTTCTTCTCAACAAGCTATACACAATTAAAATGCAAGACGGCGAGACAACTGCACAGCTTCATGCAAGGATCCAGGAGTTGATGAACAATTTACACACGATAGGTCACAAGGTAGAAAATCGTGACATAATAAGGTATACTCTAAACTCGTTCCCTAGAAACTCATTGTGGGCATCTATGGTAGATGCGTACAAGGTTTCAAGGAACCTGCCTGATATTAAACATGATAAACACTTTTCTGAATTAGAGCTGCATGAACAGACTAATGCTTCACAGGTCAAGAAGGGTATAGCTCTTTTTGCAGGAAAAGTCCCTGGGAAGCAAAAGAAAAAAAAGTCGCAACAGATACCCGAGTCAGATTCTGACTCAGAATCTGACGACAACGAAGTCGATCATCCGGGGCTAGTCTGGATGGCCCGGAGTTACTACAAGATGATCAAGGGCCAAAGAAAGAAGAAGAAGGTGGCCCAACAAAAGGATGATACAACCGAACCTACTACCAGTCAGAAGGCGAAAAGTGAAGTAACCTGTTATGGGTGCAACAAGAAGAGCCACTACAAATCGGAGTGTCCCAACTTGAAGGAGAACAAGAAGACTCGGAAGAAGAAAGCCCTCAAAGCTATGTGGGACGAGTCATCTTTAGAAGACGAAGAAGAAGTACCACACGCCAACCTCCTCGCACTAACAACCTCGGACAATCTCGACACCGAATTAGAATCGGAACTAGAAGAAAACAACGGGAAAACTTTCATTTCAGAAGATAGACAAATAAAGGTGAGAGGCTATCCTGAATCGCAACTTTACGATCTAATTTCGTATCTGTCTTGTAAGTTGGCCAAAGCCAATGTTCGGGTTGAATCCCTCTGACAGGAAGTTAAAATTCTGAACGAGGAAGCCATCTCAAGCTCCTTAACTGAACTAGTTCAGGAAGGAACCTCCATCCAAGTCCAAAAACATGAGGAAGAGAATTCCTCCTTGAAATCTTAGGTAAAGGAATTTAGAGTTGCACTAGAACAATTTTCCTTGGGTTCCAAGAGTCTTGACATGATTCTTGGAAAACAAAAATCTGTTCTAAACCCATCTAGACTTGGTTATCGAACCAACTCACGTTACGAATCATATTACTCTATTTTGAACGAAAGTAGAACCCAAGTCCAAGCATGAGTCCCAATGTTAAGCTTGACTAATCTGTTGGTGCAAGAAGCATCAGTGATATCCTCCTCTAAGTGTTTCAATGTTCAACAATATGCTTAAGTTAGTGATACATTGAACAAGAGAAGGGTAGTAAAAAAAGGAGTAACAAAGTGAAGAAAAATCCTAGTTAACCTAGGCATGAAGTCCTGGTTCGAAGAATTGGGCACTAAGTCCTGGCCAAGCGCTGGGCACAGAAGACATGACCGAGGGTTAGGCACGAAGTCCTGGTTTGTGGAATTGGGCACTAAGTCCTTGCCGAGGGTTGGGCAACGAAGTCCTGATGAGTAAAGTTGGGCAATAAGTCTTGATTGTGGATTGGGCACGAAGTCCTGGTGAGCGAAGTTGGGCAAAAGTCCTAACAAGTGAAGTTAGGCAATAAGTCCTAGTCGTGAGATTGGGCAAAAGTCCTGGTGAGTAAAGCTGGGCAAAAGTCCAACCGGATGGGCCGGGTGGCAACCGTCTTCTAAGAAGAGTAGGTGAAAGGTGCGTTCCTCGGGAAGGGAACATCGGCGTCGGTTTGACCTAGGGATTCGCGGGAAATCCAAAGTCAGAACCAATTCGTTAAGGCTAAGTGCATGTATATGTTTGTCTTGTGTTTGTGTATCTTGCAGGTACCTATAATTGAAGACAAAGCAGGTGAACAAACACAAGAGGTGGCTGGGAAACAAGCTCCTAAGCGCATGTGTGAACACAGGCGCCCAAGAGAGGCAGGCGCCTCACTTGAAGCAGCTTGCTCTCAGGCGCCCTGGATGGTAGGCGCCTGAGAGCTCCCAGGCGCCCTGTATGGGTCAGGCACCTGGGAAGGGAATGGTTATCCCTGCTGCAAGTTTGACGCGAGGATGGAGTTTGACCAAGGCAATTGAGGTGCCTCCTTCAACACAGGCGCCCAGTAAAAGGGCTATAAACTCAGCACAACAATTCCAAGTTCTGAGCATTCCGAACGGAAGAAAAGCGCTAAGGATGAAGCTCTGCGACCAAGGAAGCTCCGGGAGGAAGTGCGCGGCACTTCAGAGTTCCAGATCACCGAGTCTTCGACTCTTTTGTTTGGTTTGAATTTACATTTTGCACTTATTTTTCTCTATCTTTTTGATTGTAAATTGTGCACTATAAGATGGGTTTCTCCGCCTCTGGAAAGTCTGGAAAGGAGACCATTAGTGGACGGGCATTTCCTGTGATTAGGCCTTGGACGTACTAACCCTGGGGGTTGGGAACCAAGTAAAAAATCCCGTGTGCACTTTGTTATTTGTTCGTTCTTTCTATTTTCCGCTGCTACTAACTCTGTGACTAGAAAGAAAAATCGAAAGTTTACGACAAGTTTTCGAAAGTTTTTACAAGTCGATATTCACCCCCTCTATCGACAGCACCGGTCCCCACAAGTGGTATCAGAGCCTGATAGCTCTTCACCGGACTAATAGTCGACGGAACAAAGACACCAGGAGTTGAGGGAGAGCCAGGGGTGAATCTGGTACATTTTCTTTTAAGAATGCCAATTTTTAAATTTCATATTACGTGTTTCAAGTGCAGGGAGAGAGGACACTATAAAAATCAATGTTCTACTCGTAAGACTCGGTCTACACCACCGACGACAAAGGAAGTACAAGCACCCGGAGTCCGGCAGGACAAAAGTTACATCAAATGCTTCAAATGCGAAAAGTACAGACACTACAACAATCAATGTCTGGAAAAGGTACGAACAATTTATGTTCGAAAAGATTTTCAAATTCCTGCACTATCTTATGTAGATAACTTAGATAATTTTTCTGAAAAATTAAACTTTGTGAATAGTCAAATTAATATTTTGCATGACCAATTACAAAATGTAGATAGTGTTAAAATATCAAAAATTATCTTTTTAATCCTTAATGTCAATTCAATAATTTCTAAAATAAATTCTGATAATATTAATTCTGAAAATTCTGAAAATTTTGAGGATAATCTTGAAAATAATTCTGAAAATATTGAAGATATTTTTGAGGATAAGGCTGATTTTTCTGAAGATATTACTAAGGATAAGGATGAAATTAACTCTGATATTTCTGAGGATAGTGGAGATGAAATATTTTTAGATAATAATTTAATCATTAATTTCTTGGATAATCCTGAAGATAATTATAAAATATTAACTAGTAGCCTGAGAATTACTTCACCTACTATGAAGATGTAAAAGGATATGATTTTGATGATGAGGATGAGGAGGGAATTGAATTTTCTAGAATCAAAGCTACAGTTAATAAACTTTATAAAAATTCAAACAAATCAGAATTGTTAGAAAAACATAAAAAATTAAATAAAGAAGAAATAATGAATAAATCAGAATTTTTGAAATAATGAAAATGATGGAGCTAAACCCACAACTATTAATTAACCAAGAAATTTTGAAACCTAAATCAAATTAAATCTTAACAATTTTTACCATAATTACCTCAACCTTAATAAATCTTAATTAATTGTTTTACTTAATTTAATCCTTAATTAACTAAATTTCAATTAATCCCTAACTAATTTAACTTTAACTAATTCTTAATTAATTTAACTTTATCTAATTCTTAATTAATTTAAGCATAATTAATCCTTAATTAATTTAAATATAATTAATCCTTAATTAATTTTACTTTAATTAATCCTTAATTAATTTAACTTTAATCCTTAATTTATTTAATTTTAATTAATCCTTAATTAATTTAACTTTAATTAATCCTTAATTAATTTAACTTTAATTAATCCTTAATTAATTTAACTTTAATTAATCCTTAATTAATTTAACTTTCATTCTTAATTAATTATTTTACTTAATTTAATCATTAATTAATTAAATTTCATTTAATTCTTAATTAATTTAACTTTAACTAATCTTATTTAATTTAACGTTAATTAATCCTTAATTAATTTAACTTTAATTCTTAATTAATTTAAGTATAATTAATCCTTAATTAATTTAAATTTAATTATTCCTTAATTAATTTAACTTTAATTAACTCTTAATTAATTTAACATTAATTCTTAATTAATTGTTTTACTTAATTTAATCCTTAATTAATTAAATTTCATTTAATTCTTAATTAATTTAACTTTAACTAATCTTAATTAATTTAACATTAATTAATCCATAATTAATTTAACTTTAATCCTTAATTAATTTAACTTTAATTAATCCTTAATTAATTTAACTTTAATTAATCCTTAATTAATTTAACTTTAATTAATCCTTAATTAATTTTAGTTTAATTTATCCTTAATTATTTAATCCTAATTAATCCTTAATTAATTATTTACTAAATCTTAATTATTTTAACCTTAATTAAATCTTAATTATTTTAACGTTAATTTAATATTAATTTTTAAAATTAATTTAATTCCAATTAATTCTTAAATAACTTAAACTCAAATTAAATAAAATCTTACCCAAACTGCAATAATTAATTTAATAATATTAAATATGTCAAAGTGGGTTGACATATTCGTGGGTTCACACGACATGTATCAAATCGGAAATTTGATACATTATTAGAAACTTAAGAAAAATGATTTGAATTATTTGACTCATGCATAACTGCCATGCTCATGCATTTGCTATTTTTTATATATATGTTATGTCATTCATATTTAAATTAATGCATGATTTAGAACGGTTAGATAGGAAAAAGACTAGTTGAAAGTTGAACAACATAGTATTAGGTGGAGGTAAGATGATAGTACGTTAGGGAAGCCCTTCTAATAAGGTCAAGTAAGGCAAGACATACCCTACTTGGTCTGTTTAGTCTGGTGGAACTAGCCGACGTTACCGATCCAAAACCTAAGCTAGTTAGACCAAAATTTTTCAAGAAGTAATTTTGAAAATGAACATTCGATAAAAGGCTTTGTCAAGGAAAGGCTTGTTGTTCCAATAAGGCTATGACCAAAGAAGGCCTCTGTGCCTCGCCAAGACCTGGAAGCCAATTATCGAAACTCAAATTTAATTTACTATTTGATAAATTTGAATCTAACACAAGTTTTAATTAAATCTTAGATTTAAATTCAAAGAAAAATTATTCAAGCATTTCACAATACACCCATAAGGCAACCATACTTGCTTGTACTGAGACATCTAAAATAGGTGAGATGTTAAGGACTAATAAATCGTAAAATGCTTTTCAAAATTGTTTTTCAAAATTCTTAGAATATTTTTCTAAAAATCTATTTTCAAAATAGTGCTTTAACATAATAATATTTTTATGGATTTCATGCTTGTCTGATTGCTAATATATTATATGTTTTCAAAAATTTGTTTGACCTACACAATTAGACACAAGCCTTTTAAGTCAACACTAAAGTCCCTTAAGTCACTTAGATAAAGTCAAATGGTGTTGGGTACAGGGGGAGTGTTGTTATTCTTTCAAAAGTTTTTGTTGATGTTTTTCAAAAACCTTATGCTTCAAAAATATATTATCATCTTAAAATAAGGTTTTCAAATATTGGTTAAAAAACTTTATTATATTATGAAAAATTATCATCATTTCTAAATATTTTTTGGAAATTGTGCTTTTAAAATTATCTTCATTCTAAATTGTGTTTTCAAAAATTATCTACTTGAAAATTACCATACTCAACATGTCATTCAAAACTGTTCTTTTGATTTTGATAAACCCTTAAGACATAGAGGAAATCTTCTTCATGATCTACAAGGACTCCTAGGATGTGTCAAATTTAGGGGAGTCTAAGTCAAAAGAAAATTTTCTGACAAGTATTTTTTGAAAAAAAATATTTTTGGCAAATTTTTTTTTGAAATTATTAGATAATTCTTTAGGTCTGAACCAAATCCTAAAGACTCAGAGGAAGGGTACTTGTAGTCAACAAGCTTCCTAGGACTGAGCCAAGTTTAGGGGGAGATCAAATTAAAAGGAATTATTGAACATTTCAAAATAATATGTTTTCGTGTACTATATTTTCAAAATCCTTTTAAAAACATAGGTAATTTTTCTCTCAAAATACTATCATTTTTATCACTTTCGAAGATGTTTTCTTATAAAATCTTTTTGGAATACTTTTGGAAATAATATTTACATGAGTTTGGAGAATTTCTAGGACACTTAGAGAAATGCCCTTGTAGTTAACAAGGTTTCGTAAAATTGTGTCAAACTGGAAAAGAAACTAAGTCAGGTAAAATACTATGTTTTCAAAATCATATTAAAAGATTTTTTAAAGTACATATTTTCAAAATACAGATTTTTCAAAGTACATATTTTTCAAAGTATAGATTTTTCAAAGTACTTATATTTTCAAAAAGTTCGTAATATTTTTCAAAAGTACTTGCATTTTTCAAAAGTTCAATATATTTTTTCAAAAGTACTAACATTTTTCAAAAAGTGCAAACTATTTCTCAAAAGTACTAGTATTTTTTCAAAAGTGCAAAATTTCTTTCAAAATAATAATATTTTTCTAAAGTGCACAATATTTTCCAAAGTATGAATTTTTTTTTGAAAATCTTTCCTAAGTGCGAAATGTTCTAAAAGTTCAAAACATTTTACCAAAAAAAAATAATTCTATGTTTTCAAGTGCACAAAATCTTTCTAAGTAAAATTTTTTTTTGGTGCACAAAATCCTTATAAATAAATTTTTTTCGAAATGCACAAATTTTTCTAAGCATTATTTTTCTAAGCACAATGTCTTTTTAAGTATGCACAAAATTCTTTCTTAGTAATGATATGCTTTCAAAAATTATACTAAGTACTTTCAAAAAGATTTTTTTTTTTGTAATTATCATTGTTGGTGAAAATTTATTTTGTCATTTTTTTTTGATGTATGACAAAGGGGGAGAGTGCGCTTAAGTTAGAAGTTTTTATTATTTTTCTTCCCAAAGGATCAAAATGAAAATCAAAATGTATTTTCAAAACAGGGGAGAGTGAACTTAAGTTAGAAATGTTATTTCTTTCTCCCAAAGGATAGAGAGCTGAAGTTAGAAATTTTTTCCCAAAGGATCAAATTGTATTTTCAAAACTTAGATCAATTTTTTCAATTTTATCCCAAGGATTATAACTTAGCTCTTGTTGATTTTTGTTTGAATTTCAAACATTTTGGTGTATGTGTTTAGTCCCACATTGCTAAGCTAAGAGAGTTGGAAGGCTTTATATATGAAACCATTCCTACTATGCTTAGAAAGCTTAGGAGGACCTACACGCATGCGCGGGCTGAGCCCAAACCAGGTGGTTTCAGGGGGTCTGGGCCGAAAATCCATAAATCGGGCGCGACGCATGCGATTATCGCTCGCAAGGGGGGTGCAAATCCCCAGGTCATGGGCCTCGCGCTTGCGGGCAACCCAGTTCGTTTTTGCAGATTTATGTTTATAAACCAATTTAGTTTTTTTTTCTTTTATTTATTCTTTTATTTCTTTTTTTGAGAAATCAATAGGCGCGACCTTCCTCAGCGTCGCGCACTGTGCGATGCCTTGCGGCCTCAGCGCAAAAGCGAAGAGGCACTCATTGCCTCTTCAGATCTATAAAAGAAGAGGAAGAATGCAGAGAACTTATTCACTGCTTTCTCTTCTCTTCGAGCATTTTCTCTTCTCTTCGAGCGTTTCTTCGGTTTTGGGTCTTGAGGCTTCGCCTTGTGCGATCTGAGTTTGTCTCCGAGGGCAGGGTTCGTCTTGGAGTGCACCTACGGACGCCGCGTGGTTGTCGGATCTTGGGAGAGTTTTGCCAGGAGCCGTTGCACCATAGGGCAGCAATCAATTCTCTAAGGACAGTCGGCACGCCGACGCTTCAACCGGATAACTATTCCTAACTCTGCACTTTTCTTATCAGATTCCTGCATTTATATATTTTATTGTCTGCTGCTTTGGTGCATATTACATTTACTGTTTCAAATAACAATCTTAGAGAATTGAGTTTGTGCCTAAGTAGACATGTTAAATATTAGAACGTCGGGGTCTGATGAGGCTAGCGCCAAACCCGAGAGGTTTTCTGGGCAAAACTTCAAACGTTGGCAACAACATATGAAGTTTTAGCTTACTACGCTGGGGCTTTTCTCCGTTATAGAATCGGATCCTCCTTCTCCTGATGAAGAAGGAACTGCCAGTAGTGCTTCCACCGAGAGGTTTAAACAGAGGGATTATCTCTGCCATGGGAGAATCCTGTCTGCCCTCTCAGACACACTATTTGATGTGTACTGCTCTACAACCTCGGCCACTTTGGATAAAAAATATAACTCCGAGGACTCTGGTTTAGAGAAGTATACCGTGGGGAAGTTTTTAAACTTCAAAATGGTTGAGGGTAAATCTGTCATTGAGCAGCCCATGAATTTCAAATTTTGATTCACGGTCTTGCTGAGGGAGATATGCCGATACCCGAGAAACTTCAAGTCTTGTCTATCATTGAAAAGTTGCCTCCGAGTTGGGAAGATTTTGGCATGACACTTAAACACAGGAGAGGTAAAATCTCTCTTAAAGATTTAATGATTGCCTTAAATATCGAGGAAGAACATCGGAAGCAACATAAGGATGATGATAAGAGGATGCCTATGGATTTTGCTCCAAAGGCAAATGTGGTGGTCTCTTCTGACAAGAACAAATTCAAAAACCAAAAAATGAAGAACAAAATGAAACCCAAATCAAAGGTTCAGAAGAAGCATGGAACTAGGTCGTGCTGGGCGTGTGGACAAGTTGGATATTTTGCCAAATTCTGTCCTGAGCGGAAGGACAAGAAGAAGAACCAAGGCAACGTACCCAACACCAAGGCACAGGTCAATGTTGTGACCAGCACCAGCAATGGGTTTGTTTCCATTAACCCCGAACTAATTTTGATTTATCAACCCAATGAGTGGTTAGTTGATACAGGTGCTAATGTGCACTGTTGTGCTGATCGTTCTGCCTTTCTTACTTATCAGGTAATTAAAGGTACTTCCGTACCCATGGGTAATCATTCTGCAGCCAGAGTGTTAGGGATTGGATGAGTTGACTTGAGGTTTACCTCAGGGAAGGTCCTGTCACTACATGAGGTGCATCATGTTCCAACTGTCCGACGGAATTTGATTAGCGGGTCAAAATTAGTTTGTGCTGGTTATGAGCTAAACTTCAAATGTAATAAAGTTGTATTGTTACATTTAGGAACCTTTATTGGAAAGGGTTACCTTAATGAAGGTTTATTTAAACTCAATGCTGAAAATACGACTATAAATAAAATCAGTGATATTGGTTGTTCTTATAACATTGAGTCTTATGATGTGTGGCATGATAGATTAGGACATGTTAATTTTCAAACTATAAAAAGGATGATGAATCTTGACATGATTCCTAAGCATGCCATAAATGATAAGAAAAAATGTGAAGTTTGTGTGCAATATAAACAACCCCGTAAACCCTTCAAATCAGTTGATAGAAATTCTAATATTTTAGAATTAATTCATACTGACTATTGCGAGTTTAACGGTATAATAACGAGAGATCATAAAAGGTATTTCATTACCTTCATTGATGATTAATCTCGTTATTGCTATGTTTATTTGCTCAAAACAAAAGATGAAGCTTTAGATAAATTTATGATCTTCAAATCTAAAGCTGAAAATCAAACAAACCAAACCATTAAAAGAATAAGGTCTGATAGGGGTGGAGAGTTCACCTCAAACCTGTTTTAAAAATTCTGTCAAGATTCAGGTATAATTCATGAGATCACTGCTCCATATAGTCCTCAATCTAATGGTGTAGCAGAACGTAAAAACCGAACCCTTGAAGATATGATTAATTCCATGTTAGGTAGTTCTGGGTTACCCAACTTCTTATGGGGGGAGGCTCTATACACTGCTTGTCATGTGTTAAATAGAGTACCTATGAAGTCAAGGGTTAAAAGCCCATATGAACTTTGGAAAGGTCGAAGGACAAGTTTGAAATACCTTAAAGTGCGTGGGTGCCTTGCAAAAGTACTAGTACCTGAACATAAAAGGAAAAAACTTGGTCCGAAGACTGTAGATGGTGTCTTCTTGGGTTATGCTCAGAATAGTTCTGCATATAGGTTTCTGATTATTAAATCAGAAATTTCTGGAATAGATGCAAACACTATTGTAGAACTTTGTGATGCTACATTCTTTGAGGATATATTTCCTATGAAGACAAGAACACCTCAGTCTATTTCTAGTACTCCTACTAGAAATAGCTCTGCCTCCATAGAGGTCTCATTATCCTTAGAGGGTGCACCTTCTTCAAGTCACTCTAGATTAGATGAATCTAGTGAGTGTACAGAATTGAGAAAGAGCAAGAGGCAACGTGTGTCTAAGGATTTAGGCCAAGACTTTATCACCTATAATATAGAAGGTGACCCTATGACATATAGAGATGCTATGGCTTCTCCTGAAGCTAAGCACTGGAAAGAAGCTATTAAAAATGAAATGGACTCTATTATCTCTAATGCCACTTGGGAGTTAGTAGTTAGTAGATTTGCCTCTTGGTTGCACCACCATTGGATGTAAATGGGTGTTTAAGAGGAAGTTAAAACCTGATGGGCCAGTAGATAAGTTCAAAGCCCGCCTGGTTGCTAAGGGATTCAAACAAAAAGAAGGGATTGACTATTTTGACACTTATTCCCCTATTACTAGAATTACTACAATCCGAGTATTAATAGCACTGGCATCCATATATCATCTTGAGGTCCATCAAATGGATGTCAAAACGGTATTTCTTAATGGAAATCTTGAAGAAGAGATATATATGGATCAGCTAGAGGGATATGTAGTTTCTAGAAGTGAGAATAAAGTCTATAAGTTAGTAAAATCTCTTTATGGTTTGAAGCAAGCCCCAAAGTAATGACACGAAAAATTTGATAGAGCTATGCTATCATTTGACTTTGAAATTAATGACTCTGATAAATGTGTTTATACTAAAATGAAAGGTGATAAATGTATCATTTTATGTTTATATGTAGATGATATTTTACTTTTTGGATCTAAACTTTTAATTATTAACGAGACCAAGGCACTCTTATGTGGTAAGTTTGATATGAAGGATATGGGTTGTGATGTGATTTTAGGGCTGAAGTTGACTCGCTCAACTGATGGAATAGCAATTTCTCAGGCACACTATGTTGAGAAAGTGTTAGAGAAATATGGCTATAGCCACATATAATCTGTAGTCACACCCTATGATCCTTCAAAAACTCTCCACAAGAATAAGAATGGCGTGGCTGTGTCTCAATTAAGATATTCCCAAATAATTGGTAGTTTAATGTATTTAGCAAATTGTTCTAGACCTGATATTTCATTTTCTATAACTAAATTGAGCAGGTTTACCAGATGTCCGGACAGAACACATTGGGATGCATTAGACAGAGTACTCAGATACCTAAAGGGTAATATATCCTTGGGCTTGTGCTATGGGAGGTTCCCTGCAGTTCTGGAGGGATATAGTGATGCCAGTTGGATAGCTGACACTGCTGAGTGTAAAGGCGTTACTGGCTATGATTTTACACTTGGAGGCGGTGCGGTTGCTTGGAGGTCTGTTAAACAGACGATCATATCCCGTTCTACATCTGAGACAGAATTGTGTGCTTTGGATACCACAATAACTGAAGCTGATTGGCTTAAGGATCTTCTTACTGAGATTCCCTTGATTATGAAGCCAATACCTCCTATCTCAGTGAACTGTGATAATCAAACAACAATAGCTCAGATTAGAAGCTCCAAGTATAACCAGAAACAGAAGAGACATGTACGAATAAGATTAAAGTCTGTTCGTGAGCTAGTATCTCTAGGAGTGGTGTCATTGGACTTTGTAAGTTCAAAAGACAATATTACTGATCCACTCACAAAAGGGCTTGATTCTGAGAAAATCAAGAGATCCAGTAAGGGAATGGGACTGAGACCTATTCTGATTTCATCTATAGCGGCAACCCAACCTATTTGATTGGAGATCCCAAGAAGTAGGTTCAATGTGGTATAAACAAGCTATAAGGGTGAACCATAAGCATAAATTGTTTGAGATATAATCTCAAAGTCTCTTCCCTGGATAGATGCTTGACTGCTAGTAAGGATGAGCTTAAGGCTCTTAATGAGTTCTAGGTCTTTATGACAGGATGCTTGCAGTACATCCTTGGAGAACTCACCTATGTAAGTGTAACTGTGAGGCCGCAGTGTGGGGGGTCTGGGCAACTCTCCTTAACACTTATGAAACAAGATTCGGTGGCATGGCCATAATGCACCAACCTAGAAGGATTCAACCGTCGCCTGTGATGAGTTGTTGCCAATTGATTTTCACATATTAAAGGTTTAAGTTCAAGACTTAGTTCACTTCAAACCTGTGTGAATAAGATTGGTTTACTGAGGTGAAAATTCAAACCGGAAGGTATTTTCACTGAAAGCAAATTACGATAAAGCCTCAAGACTTATTTTTTCTATCAAAATAATTTGAAATTTATGGGGGATTGTTGATTTTTGTTTGAATTTCAAACATTTTGGTGTATGTGTTTAGTTCCACATTGCTAAGCTAAGAGAGTTGGAAGGCTTTATATATGAAACCATTCCTACTATGCTTAGAAAGCTTAGGAGGACCTACACGTATGCGCGAGCTGAGCCCAAACTAGGTGGTTTCAGGGGGTCTGGGCCAGAAATCCATAAACCGGGCGCGATGCACGCGATTATCGTGCGCAGGGGGGGGGGTGCAAATCCCCAGCTCGTGGGCCTCGCACTTGCGGGCGACCCGATTCGTTTTTGCAGATTTATGTTTATAAACCAATTTAGTTTTTTTTCTTTTCTTTTATTTATTCTTTTATTTCTTTTTTTTTAAGAAATCAATAGGCGCGACTTTCCTCAGCATCGTGCACGGCGCGACGCCTCGCGGCCTCAGCGCCAACGCGAAGAGGCACTCATTGTCTCTTCGGATCTATAAAAGAAGAGGAAGAATGCAGAGAACTTATTCACTGCTTTCTCTTCTCTTCGAGCATTTTCTCTTCTCTTCGAGCGTTTCTTCGATTTTGGGTCTTGAGGCTTCGCCTTGTGCGATCTGAGTTTGTCTCCAAGGGAAGTGTTTGTCTTGGAGTGCACGTATGGACGCCGCATGGTTGTCGGATCTTGGGAGAGTTTTTCCAGGAGCCTTTGCACCATAGGGTGGCAATCAATTCTCTAAGGACAGTCGGCACGCCGACGCTTCAACCGGATAACTATTCCTAACTCTGCACTTTTCTTATCAGATTCCTGCATATATATATTTTATTGTCTGCTGCTTTGGTGCATATTACATTTACTATTTCAAATAATAGCCCTTTTATCCAATCTAACTTAAGATATTGTCAAACATCAAAAAGGGGGAGATTGTTGGTGCAAGAAGCATCAGTGATGTCCTCCTCTAAGTGTTTCAATGTTTAATAATATGCTTAAGTTAGCGATACATTGAACAAGAGAAGGGTAGTAAAAAAAGGAGTAACAATGTGAAGAAAAGTCCTAGTTAACCTAGGCACGAAGTCCTGGTTCGAAGAATTGGGCACTAAGTCCTGATCATGAATTGGGCACTAAGTCTTGGCTGAGGGCTTGGCACCGAAGACCTGACCGAGGGTTGGGCACGAAGTCCTGGTTCATGGACCGAGGGCTGGGCACCGAAGTCCTAATGAGTAAAGTTGGGTAATAAGTCCTGGTCGTGGACTGGGTACGATGTCCTGGTGAGTGAAGCTGGGCAAGCGTCCTGACAAGTGAAGTTAGGCAATAAGTCCTGGTCGTGGACTGGGCACGAAGTCCTGGTCGTGAGATTGGGCAAAAGTCTTGGTCAGTAAAGCTGGGCAAAAGTCCAACCGGATGGGTCGGGTGGCAACCGTCTCCTCAGAGGAGTAGGTGAAAGGCACATTCCCCGGGAAGGGAACATCGGTGTCGGTTCGACCTAGGGTTTCGCAGGAAATCTGAAGTCAGAACCAATTCGCTAAGTCTAAGTGCATGTATATGTTTGTCTTATGTTTGTGTATCTTGCAGCTACCTAGAATTGAAGACAATGTTGGCGAAAAAAATACAAGAGGTGTCTGGGAAACAAGCTCCTAGGCGCCTGTGTGAACACAGGCACCCAAGAGAGGCAGGCGCCTCACTTGAAGCAGCTTGTTCTCAGGCGCCCTGGATAGTAGGCGCCTGAGAGCTCCCAGGTGCCCTATATGGGTCAAGCGCCTACGAAGCGAATGGCTATCCATGCTGCGAGTTCGACGCGAGGATGGAGTTTGACCAAGGCAACTGAGGCGCCTCCTTTAACACAGGCGCCCAATAAAAGGGCTATAAAAGGGGCTTCGACCCCCTCAACTCAACACAACAATTCCAAGAACATTCTGAGCATTCCAAATGGAAGAAAAGCGCTAACGATGAAGCTCTGCGACCAAGGAAGCTCCGGGAGGAAGTGTGCGACACTTTGGAGTTCCAGATCGGCTGAGTCTTCGACTCTTTTGTTTGGTTTGAATTTACATTCTGCACTTATTTTTCTCTATCTTTTTTATTGTAAATTGTGCACTGTAAGACGGGTTTCTCCACCTCCGAAAAGTCTGGAAAGGAGACCATTAGTGGACGGGTGTTTCCCGTGCTTAGGCCTTGGACGTACTGACCCTGGGGGTTGGGAACCAAGTAAAAAATCCTGTGTGCACTTTGTTATTTGTTCGTTCTTTCTATTTTCAACTGCTACTAACTCTGTATCTAGAACGAACCTCGAAAGTCTACGAAAGACGAGTTTCCACAAGAAATTTTCCAAGTTAATATTCACCCCCCCTCCGGTCCCCACATAATCATGCTAGACCAAACCAATATTGGATCTCCAAGGACAAGATTCACATCTTACATAGCCCATATCGAGGCTTTAGTCCAGGGAGAGCCAATATAAAAACCATTTTATACTTAGATATATTATTCTTTTTCTTGTTGTTTGATGCTTGTCTATTTCTCTTTTTGCAAGAATATTATGCTTAGATTTAGAAACGGTTAAATAAGGATCTGACCTGATTGAAACTTGCACAAACTAGTATTAGGGTGGGGCAATATAATAGTTCGTTAGGAAAGCTTGTCTAAAAAGTCAGGTAGCGTAAGGCGTACCCTATTTGGTCCTTTTAGTCCGGTGGAACTAACCGAAGCTACCTCACCAAATCCTCAACTAGTTAAACCAGGGTTTCTCAAAAAGTAATTTGAGAATAAAATTTCTTTAAAAGGCTTTATCTAGGAAAGGGTTAATGATCCAATAAAGCTATGACCAAAGAAGGCCTCTGTGCCTCGCCAAGACCTGGAAGCTAATTATCGAATTTATTTTTAATTTACTAATTGTTAAACCTGAAGCTAACACAAGCTTCAATCAAATCATAGTGTTAACATAAAATCAAAGATTAAATTAATGCATCTCACAAAACAGATAATAATAACCTGTTTTATCACTTAGAAATGGGTGAGATGTTTATGACCTAATGGTTTAGTCCAACCCAACCAACTCTATCAATTAACTTAATTTTACATTTAATTTACTTTTAATTTAACTTAATTATGTTTTGTTTAACACACAAATTAAATCCTTCGAAATTTAAAATCAAACTTAACATTTTTTAAAATCAAATTTAACATTTTTTAAAATCAAACTTAATATTTTTCAAAATCAAACTTAACATAATTTCAAAAATTCAAACTTAATATTTTCAAAAATTCAACTTAGTTTTTTCAAAAATTTAACTTCATACTTTTGAATTTTCAAAAATTCAACTTCACATGTTCAAAAATTCAACTTAACATTTTCAAAAATTCAACTTAACATTTAACTTAATATTTTCATAATTTAACTTAATATTTTCAAAAATTCAATTTAATATTTTCAAATATTCAACTTAATATTTTCAAAAATTTAACTTCATATCTTTCAAAATTTTAACTTAATTTGAAAATCTAAATTAATCTTTCAATCAAACTAATTTTTAATTAACTTAACCTCTTTTTCAAGATTTACACAAGCTCATTCATTTAACTTAGGCTTTGATTGAATTGATTGAACCTAGTCAAAGAATGATCAATTGGGCGCCCGAGATTCTCTCGGGTGCCCGAAGCTTTTCCAATGTACGAGGCAGCCAAAGGCTTCCATGCCTGATTTCAGGCACTCGAGTAAGCTCCCGGGCGCCTCACCTCCTGCCACGGGCGCCCAATGTGACCCCTGGGCACCTGGGAAGGGCTTCAAAGCCCTTGCCCATGGCATCCCCTCCACACCAAGTCACACTATCTTTCACTTCTTCCTCACCTCTAAGTCCTCCCTAAGCAACCCCAAGTCTTCCTCTCCAACGATGCCTCCTCGGTATGAGTTTTTTTAAGCATATATTTTTAATTTATTATTATTAATCAATTTATTTGTTGATCATTATAATTAGCAAACGTCATGTTACCGAGACCGACCCCGGTATCGAGTCTAGCCCTGACCCTAGGTTCCCTACATTAGCCCTATGTAATAAGTTTGCAACCACTACATATAAACCCTTAAAGACCAGCTATCTGAGTAGGGTTTTCTTTACCCAGTCTTGTCTGACAACCATAGATGTTTTCAGTTACTACCAGCTAGAGTGATTGGTATACTATAATAGTTCCATAAACACGACTTTGTGTGCCAAGTTTTATAACAACTTGGTCAAAGTCGATGACTTCTACTATACTACTATGATTCAGACCCTTCCACTTACCATTTTTCCACTTACCATTTTTCCTTTTTTATTTACTAGATTTCTTGGATTACGACCCTTTCAGTCCACTTTCTTTTGCTATCCACCTATGGATCTTCCCTTTTCTGCTCCGTACTCACACATTACCCTTGACGTTCTCTACTCTTATTTTTTCGGAGGTGTGAGAGATCCGACGGTGCAGAATTTTTGATCCGTTGATCTGCGAATCTAGGACTACGCCCTCTATCAAGTCCTGGTCTACTGCATTCTTCCCTTGACATCATGGGATGTAGCGGTCATGCGACCCTTTCATTCATTCTTATTTTACGCAATGATCCACCACATGGATATAGGCATCGGTCTACATATGTTCCAGATGATCATCTACGCATCTGACATCTCTTCTCATTATAGAGTGCATACACCTTACTGTCATTTCCTGACTGCACTCTTCCATCATTATGGTCATAATGTTTCTGTCGGAGAGATCATCACGATGATTGAATTCGACGAAATAGGAATTAGGAACTTTTTCCTAGCCGCAATAGATATCTCGGCCACCAGGGTTATATCATGGAGACGACGAGGTGCTCCACCATAGGTTGACTCGGACGACGAGGTGGACTTCGATGTCACAGATGTCATAGCCGAGATCAAGGAGTAGCTGAGGCAGTCTCCACCACTTCCTCCTCTGATGACTACGGACCAGCGCCTTACACGGATAGAGCTGGAGGTTCATAGCCTTCGAGAGGAGATGGAGGCCCGTCACGTTGAGCAGATGGATGCCCTACAAACCCGGCATGGTGAGAGGCTGGCAGTAGATCAAGCCCGGCATGAGGAGATGATGTCTATGTTCTGTTTGTGGCATCCAGACCCTTCTTGGCATCCGAGCTCGTCTTCTTAGCTTGACATTGTACTAGGGATCTATTTTCTGACCCTATTTATTAGGGTTGACTTGATCACTTTCTTAGGTTTATGCATTTTTCTTTACTGAGTTGCTTATCTTTTAGAATGTGTTTAGTAGAACAAGACTGCTTTTTGTTAATAACTATTTTTTTTTGCAAATTTATTTTCAAAATCATATTGTTTTAAAAGTGTTTTTTGACTTAGTTTTTTTTTTAAAAATTACCCCCTTCAAAAACTAGGGTTTTCTACAAAATGGGCTTAGCTTAGGACTTAACCCTAGCATTTCATGCTCCTATAGATCTTGAAGTCAGCATCTCACAAACACATTAGGAAACTTTGATTGATAACCTAGATTGGGTTGAGATGCTTAGGTCTCTGCCTTGACTCAAGATGCTTTAAGTCAGTGCATCAAGAGCAGTAGGGGCAATAAATACAGTTGAACAACAATCAAGTTAAGTAATCATGCTTAGAAAATCCAACTTGATCAGACTACATAACTTGACTAACCCAAGTGAAAGCTGCTGTTATATAACAGTTAGTGAGTAGCAAACTGGGTTAGATAGTGACTGAAAGGAATTGATTTGATCCATTATTTTTAAATGAAATTTTTTTCCATGCTTGGACTCACTAGAATATTAACTGGGTTCAAAAATTATTACTTTGGTCAAACTACTTCTATTTACTTAGTCCATTTCCATTCATAAATATTACCTGCTGATTGTCATTTTTTTTATAATTTTCTTTTTTTTTTACAAAGAAAGTAAGCTCTAATACACTTTTTCTTTTGCCAAACATACTCTTCAAAAAGTTTTTTTTGATATATTGCAAAGGGAGAGAGTAGAAAAAGTGAAGTTAAAAAGTTTTTTCCCTCTTTTTCGAAAAAGTAAAAGTATCATTTAATGAAAACTTTGTTTATGAAACAAAACTTTGTTTTTGAGAAAATATTTTTCTAAAAATTAAACTCTTTTCAGAGAATTCTTTTTAAGAAAAAATTTATGTTAGAAGCTTTCAAAAATATTTTCACTTAAAATTTTTTTTACTCAGAAGTTTTTTCAGAACTAAACTTGGAATCATACTTAGATTTCTTTTCAATACTTAGAAAAACTTTCAAAATAGAAAATTGCATGTTTTCAAAATCTTCAGGGGGAGAGTTTCAATTAAAAGAGAGCTTTATGCAATATTTCAAAGATCCGAGGGATGTGAGCCAAAGTAAAGAAGGCTTGAAGGCAACAGGTCAAGGCTAGAATGAAGAGTCAAGTGAGTCACGAGGGAGCGTAAACCTGGCAACAAGGACCGAGTCCGAAGGAAGCATCAGAAGCCAAGACATGAAGGATAGAGAGGCATCCGAGGGATGCAAGGCTAATAGAGGAAGCTAGAAGGCTAGGTTTAGGTTGGTCGAGCGAGGACGAGTGCTGAATGAATGTACTCATGGTTGAAATCCTAGGTTTAGAGTTTTACCAGTCAACTGGTATGGGATCAATCGATTGGTTGAGGGCATAGAAAGATTAGTCGACTGATCATTCTATGCAATCGACTAGTGTCGATTGAATTCAAATGTTGGATTGTAACATTTGAATTCAACAGCTGTCAGTCGATTGGTGTTGGCACCAGTCGACTGATAACGATTGGATCAACAAACGAGTTCTGTTTAAGAGAACTCAGTTTGCTTCAGCAAGATTGACGAAATTGGACTTGGTTAAAGGCCAATTAGTAGTCTAAGCTCTCAGAGGTCTTGTGCGAGGTTGTGGAGAGGTTTCTCCACCCACAAGGAGCTATGTTAGCTAGTTGGAGGTTTTTCAGAGAATCATCCACCTCATGGACAGTCGTAGAGTAGGAGTTTTATCTCCGAACCACGTTAAACAGTTTATCTTTCCTTGTTTAGTTTTATTTATTACTATTTTCGTTGTGCAAGCAAACCGTGTAGGAAGAAACTGAGGAAATTGAGTGTCTTGCTATCCAACCCCCCTTCTAGCGGCCATCCGATCCTGTACAAAGATGAGGCACCCATGGATCATGATCTCCGCACTTGGCCTACTAACCCTTCTTTCCCTTATCCCGAGCATTCCAAAGGAACTCATGTATATGATTTTTATGCCTTCCATTCTAGTCTTGATATCATACATATAGAACAGGTCTCCATGAGGCGATACTTCCAACAACAAGGTGGAGCTTGGACTGTGACGGTGATCGAAGGTCGGCAAGAAGGGGGTGAATTGCCCCTGAAAATAGAAAACTCTATCTTTTATTTCGTCTTAAACAAAGATGTTTGTTAGTTAACGCAAATAATATATAACATTAAAAATATAGCAAACTTATAAGAAAGAGGCAGTAAGAATTTTACATGGTTTGTAATTAGGGAGGTTGCTAATCCAAGGCAGAATATTGCTCATATCTCCTTAATAAACTCCTTCGGGTGGAGAAGCCTCTTATACAAGAAAAAGCTCAGAAAAGAAATGAAAACTATACAGAAATTGTTTACTAATGCTTGAGATGAATGAGTGAATTGAAACTGAGCTCTAGGGGCCTATTTATAGCCCCGAACAAACTTATCTATTTGCTAACATGGCAGTACTAGGGTGCCCGAGTGCTCCAGGGCGCCTAACACGTGGCCTGAGAGTTATCCGGAGTGTAACAATCGAAACGGTTAGCTTTGTTGATAAAACAACCTCTCGACCGCCTGTATGCACAAGGGCGCCCGAGTGCTTCGGTGCCTAGTGCTCGGGCGCCCGAGATCCCGGGTGTCCGTATGCATACGAGCGCTCGAGACTGGTTTAGGTCAGTAGCTGCTGACTAGTCTCCAGCGTGATTTCTGGTATTCTTGGGTAATTTCTGGCCAACTGGAGTTAGGCTCACCCGAAATCGACTCCGGCCTTTCGACCCTCGAGCGCCCTTCCTTTCAGCTTCTCATCCCTCGGATATCGCGCACATCCTTCTCGCTCCACTGGTGTACTCTTCCACAGCTTCCACGTCCCTTGGATGCTCCGAGCCCATCAGCTCACTTCCCCATGCAATCCTTCTCGCCCACTGCATCTTATGCTCGACTTCCTCCACTCCTAAGTTCCTTCACACATAGACAGAGGGATTAAAAATACCATGACCTAACTTAAATCGGTTGACCACAACAAAATCAACCTGGGGTACTTATAATATCCCCCTTTTTGATGTGCATCAACTCGAGTTATGTTTGCTGGAATAGCTCGGCGAGTTTCCTAAGCAAGCACGGGGTCGAACATAAGAGACCACTCTATGTCTACAGATTAAAAATTTAACCCGAATAGAGACCCGCCTCCCAAACGACCATCTCATCGTCGTATCGATTGATTCAAGTCTCAACTTAGCCAAAACCAAAGTTAAGACCTTGTAACTTTTCGAATCAATCGACCGTGGAAAAGATGATGAATGGATCATCGGTTTTTGTGTTTCTTAACGGGGTGCATGACACAATTAATTATCAATATTAATTAACAAATAATTAAACTATGATAATTAACAAAACCACATGCGATGATAAGAATAATCAAAGCGAACAATAGAAACGAACAAGGAGCTAAAGAGAGGTATACCTCGTCTTTTACCTCACAGTCTTCTACCGTATGACCCTCCGCTCTTGGACGTCGTGTGGGCGATGAGCTACCAAGACGCAGAGTCACCAAGGCTTGCTATTAATCACCTTCTTCAATCCCTTCCACTTACCAAAGAAAACCCTAGCCTAGGTTGTCGGTCGACCACCCCTTCCCCTCCTTCTTGCGCCGCCGGCGACCACCGCCGCCCAAAGAGCTCCGGCTTCAAGAGAACTGAGGTGTAGGGGAATAGGAAGATGAAGAAGAGGAAGAAGATGAGAGAAAATGATCTCCTCCTCTTCCCCAAAAGGCTCACAACCTTCTCCTCTTATTCAAGCTCGCCGACACCAACAAGGACAATTCCTTGTTTTTCGGCCACCGACCTCCTCCTCTCCAAGATGAGACCAGTTCCTCACCTCAAGGAGACTTCATCCGCAGGAGAAGAAGTGATGGAATAGGAAAAATATGGAGAAAACCCAATCCAAACCACTCCTCCTCCTTCTTCTTGTTACGGCGACAAACTCCACCGGCAGCCGCCTTTTCTCCTTTACTCCGCGGGTTCCAGGTATCCCAGGGATTGCTCGGGGAGAAGAGTGGAAGAAGAAACTGGAGAAGATGATGCCAAAACCTTCCCCTTCTTCTCCTTTGTTGCGGCTGGCTTCAATAGGGTTGTCGTAACCCTAAGAGAGAGAGAGAGGGAGAGAGGTTTTGGGTTTTTGGCTTATGTGATTAATTGGATTAATTCCTTGATTAATTAGCCTTGTATCATGACTTCTATGGGGTATATATAGGGCTATGGTAGGGATCATGAGGAGGAGTTGGGTCTTGGCCCGCTAATGGATCCAAATCCAATCCTTTAATGGAGATCCATTCCACTAAAGGATCCCCATTGAACTTCCTCACCAACCCCCATATTTTCATATGGGCTCTACCTATTATGAGTCGCCCATCTCCCCATATTTAAGATATTGAATGCTTGAAGATTAATTTAAATTACTAATAATTTTAATTAATCATCCTCTTGATCCTTGATTAGTACCACTCAACCTTTTCATCATTTTGGACTATAGTCCACTTGCAAGATTTAACATGACGATCCTTTTGAGCTCATCAAGGGGGCATCATCACCGACTCACCAGGACACGGATTCCCTCAATAATCAATGACACACCATATAGATAATATTATTTCCCAACTTACCGGGCCTATCGATCTAGTGGAATAGATCTCACCCATTGGTAAATCAAAGAAATAATAATTAAATATACATGCTCGTTATTATTTCGGGATTTAGAAATTATACTTCATAATATATAACCAAGGTCTAATCTAATTTATCAAGTTAGTATAAAATTGGATGACCTCTCTTTTGGTCCTACTCAATGCACACAAAGTACACTAGTGTAATTCTATGGTTAAGACAAACCACACCTAATTACACTACAACCATCTCGATGGTTTGTCCAATTCCATCTCGGTTGTGAGCCTCTTTCTTATACTTCTGCAAGGAATTGATAATATGATCTTCTATACGTCACCACGAACCATGTTATTTACAATGCAAAGTATGAGACACTTTGTGCACATACTGATATAAATATGCACCTTGTGATTTTGTGATTTTCTTTCAAAAATGTAGATGTACTTAACCAAAAGCAAGGCTTTTAGTATACATCCTAACATTGGTAGGGGAAACAAACTCAAAAAAATATGAATTAATATATAACAATGTTAGCACTTAAATTTTTTTTTGAAAAATTAGTGTCTACCCCTTAACTTAATATTCTCCCCCTTTGATCACATTAAAAAAGAACTTAAAATGTTAAGGAAAAATATTAAAATTTTAACACAATAATAGTGGCTAGAAAATCTAAGTTTTCAAAATATACTTAATTAAGTCTAATTTTGAAAATAATTTTCAAAAATTTATTTTTATTCAAAAATTTATCAAATTTTTATAAAAGTTAGAATTTCAAAGAATTATTTCCATCAAAAAAATTGTTAAAGTGAAATAATTTTCTAAATTTTTGAAACTTGAAAGCATTTCTAAACAAAAAATCATGTTAAATTTTTATTTGTAAAAAAAAAATCTATAAATGGAACAAAGCAAACTTTCAAAAAAAATTAAAGTTATAAAAAAAAGATAAGGCATTAATTATCAAAATAATTTTATTCTCTATTTTAAAAAACTATCTGTTTAAGACGTATTCAGGACCCCAATATATATTTTTACCAACAGGGTTTACCATAAACATATTTGAAATATATGATTTAGAAATTTTTACAATTTGACCCCTGTGAAATCTAAAATCCCAATTAAGTTTACCAAAATATCTAATTTTTGAATTTCTAGAATAATTTGAACATGCATATTTATTTTGTAATTTCTCAATATGAACTTTCAAATTTTTATTTTCACATTTTAACTTATCATACATTTCCAATGGGCATGATGAAGATAATTTTATTTTTAATTCTACTTTTTTATTTTTTTAGTTTACACATGGATTTTGTCATTTGATTAATATCAGAATATAGTTGGTCAGGAGGTAGAAGACATACCTCACTTATCATATCCTTTTTTAAATTCGAAGCTCCCCTTTCGTCGTTGTTATCCTCTGACGTGGCTCTCCCTTCATCGATGCTCTCATCTTGTTGGTATGATGCCATCAGAGCAAGTCCAGCGTGTTCCTCGAGATCTAAGTCTTCCGATGAAGATTCGTCCCATGTCACCTTTAGGATGTGGGTTTTTGCCTTTGGTGCCCCTTTTCCTTTGTTCTTCCCTTTAGGGCAGTTTTCCTTCACATGTCCTTTTTCGTTGCAGTTGTAGCAGCGGATTTTCCTATGCTACTTACCCTGCACCTTATTAAATTTTTTAATTTTAAAATATTTAGACAACTTTCTTATCATATACGCTACATTTTCATCATTTTCTGAAGACTCCTCCTCATGTTGGATCCTTCTCGTACTTGGTGCGATATTGTCTGTTTATCGTACATTTCTTGCACATTGAGACTCGTGAAGTTCTAAAATACAAAATAACTTTTCTAGAGTACTTACCTCTAAGTTCTGGGAGATATAATGAGAATCTATTATAGATGTTCACTCCGGGGTTCTAGGAAATGCGTTTAACACATACTTTTGAGCATCTCAGTTAGTTACAATTTCCCCAAGATTCGTGAGCCCGGTGATCAGTTCTTTTATCTTCACGTGCAGGTATGCCACCGTCTCTCCTTCTTCCATTCAGAGGTTGGTGAGTTGGTTTCGAAGGATGTCTTGTCATGCCAACTTTGCTTCTGGGATTCCTTCGTGCAACTCCAAGAATTTTTCCCAGAGGTCTTTTGTTGATGCGTAGGTCCTGATTCGATTGACTTCTTGTGATAGTAGAATGGTTAATAGATAAAATTTTGCTTTCCCATTTGCTACGAAGTCTGTTTGTTCTTTCTTTGTCCAAAGGCTTTCGTCTTTGGGTTTATCATCAGTGTCTTTGGGAACCACAAACTATTTTTCATGATTAACAATAAATTGAAATCTATATTGAAAAATACCTGTATCTTGCGTTTCCAATTCGCAAACTCCCCCTCGAACATTGGCGGATAGATGACTGGTTCGACCATTTTGTAGATTGCCTCAGACGACAGTTAGACCTTCTGGAGCATCCTTTCTCTGATACCAATTGACGGTGATCGAAGGCCGACAAGAGGTGGGTGAATTATCCATGAAAATAAATAACTCTATATTTTGTTTCATCTTAAACAAATATGTTTGTTAGTTAACGCAAATAATAAATAACATTAAAAATATAGCAAACATAAAAGAAAGAAGTAGTCAGAATTTTACTTGGTTTGCAACCAGAGAGGTTGCTAATCCAAGGCAAAATATAGCTCATATCTTCTGAATAAACATCTTCGAGCAGAGAAGCCTCTTACACAAGAAAAAGCTCAGAAAAGAAAATAAAAACTATACAGAACTTGTTTACTAATGCTTGAGATGAATGAGTGAATTGAAACTGAGCTCTAGGGACCTATTTATAGCCCAGAACAAACTTATCCATTTGCTGATGTGGCAGTACTGGGGCGCCCGAGTACTCTAGGGCACCTAACATGTGGCCTGAGAGTTATATGCAACGCAACGATCGTAAACGACGAGCTTTGTTGATAAAACAACCTCTCGGGCGCCTGTATGCACAGGGGCACTCGAGTGCTCGGGCGCTCGAGACCCCGGGCACCTGTATGCATACAGGTGCCCAAGACTGGATTAGGTCAACAGCTGCTGACCAGTTTGTTGAGGCAATCAGACCAAGGATGATCAGGAAGATCATGGTTTTGATGTGTGTATGCCAATATGTTTAAGGTTAGGGTGTTGTGTTGTTATTTGATATGTGTGATTGAGTTTTCAAGACTTGGAGAATCACACATGGAGGACATATCCGAGGGACGAGTACCGAGGGAGGATGTCTCCAAGGGCAAGCCGGGAAGTGGACTTCAAAGGGTACACGTGAAGAGTGGCATGTAGGCAAGCCAAGGGAAGGCTTGTGTGTGCATCCGAAGGACGATAGACAGTGGAAGAAGACTTCAAGGGGAAAACCAAGGGAGTATACCTGAAGGCACACGTGAAGGAGAATGTTCGGAGTGAGAGTGAGTGATTGTAGAAGCTGGGCAGTCGACTGGTAGAAAGACAGTCGACTGCCAGAGAAAACAGAAACTCACAGAAGGTTTTGAACCTGAGACCAGTCGACTGCTCCAGGATCAGTCGACTGGTAACCCCGAAACCTAGCCATTGGCTAGCATTTAAGGCTAGACCAGTCGACTGCCAAAGGGGTAGTCGACTAGTGTCGGGCTGGACAACTTGTGGAGTTGTTCTTTACTCTTATTTATGGGGGACTTCTTGGCACGAGAAAAGTACGGTTCTTTACTGTACCAAAGTGATGCTAGTTCCTAAAGTAATCAGTTATTCCTCTAGCTTTCATTTCAATCTTGTAAAGAGGAAGAAGACAACCTTGTAAAGGTTTTCTCCACCTTGAAGGAGATGTTTCATGGTGGAGGTGGTGTACTTGTGTGGATCCTTGGATTAGTCACCTTTCGGGGTTGATACCAAGTAAAATCTTCTTGTTAGCATTGAATTTTATATTTTCCATTATATTTTTGTATTGTGCTAACCCTCTTGTAGAGAGAATTCGACAAATGTGCTATTCACCCCCCCCCCCTCTAGCAAGCGCCACGATCTAACAAGTGGTATCAGAGCCGGTTCGCTTCGGGAGAACTCACTGTCGATCGGAGTAACAAGAAATGACGTTTCAAGAGGGCTACAGCACCGCAAGGCCTCCGTTCTTTGATGGAAATGACTTTGCCTATTGGAAAGGTAGGATGGAATACTATTTGATGAATGACATTGAGAATTGGATGAGTGTTGTGGATGGTTTCGATGCACCCGTCAACGAAAGAGGAGAGACACTATCAATGAGAACTTGGACAAAGGAAGTCATGAAGGCGCAAGCAAATCCCAAGGCCACCACAACACTTCAATACGGGTTGTCAAAGGAACAACTTAACAAGGTGGGTCATTCAAGAGCGCAAAGGAATTATGGGAGAAACTAGTTGAGCTCAATGAAGGTTCAAATGAGTCAAGGAGGGCAAAAAAGGACCTCTTGTTGGCTCAATTACAATCACTCTCCATGAAGACCAACGAGACGGTTAGCCAATTACATGGAAGAGTAAAGGAAATCATCAACGAGCTACATGTAATTGGTGAGAAGGTGGAAAACCGAGATCTCGTGAGGCATGTTTTACAATCATTTCCTAGGACTACATTGTGGACATCAATGGTTGATGCCTACAAAGTATCAAGGGATCATTCAATGGTAAAGTTAGATGATTTGTTTTGTGAATTTAAATTACATGAGCAAGCTAACATCTTTTCCAAAGAAAAAGGTGTATCATTCATGGTAGCAAAGGACAAGAAAAAGAAGAAGATCATCTACTCCTCATCATCTGAATCGGAGGAGTCTAGTGCTTCTATGGATAGTGACCAAGAGGCCTACATGGTAAGGAAAATGAGACGAGCATTTAAAAATTTCTCTAACAAATCTTATGGTAGGAAAGGGTCAAGAAGCAAGAGTAAAGGCAAAGACATCATGTGGGGACCGGGTGCATGTCGACAAGGATACGAGTTCGTAAAATTTAAAATTTTTACGTGCAGCGGAAGAGTTTGCATAAAATAATTTCCTAAATTATTTTAACTTCGTATCTAGCATGCAACCTTATAGTGTATCGACATAATCATAAAATAAAAGTTTGCGAAAAGTAAACTAATTTACCAAGTACCTCGCGTAACTCGAAGTAAGGGACGAGATCCAACCGTAGCGTCCCTTGGAAGCTTCGCCTCTATTCGCGTCCACGCCGACTTCTCTTTGGGATGACTTCGCAAAGTCATGAGTTTTGTGCCGACGAGAACTACTAGATTCTCTATAGGCACAACTTGAAAGATCAAGAGAGGAAAGATAGGAAACTAACCAACGAAGTAACGGAATCGAATTCCGGGAAGAGAGGAGTCGCTATCCGCTTCTTCTTCTTCGTGTTCGGGTTCTCCTTCTTCTTGAAACCTCACGGCAACTTCAAGGGGAGAAGTTGTTTGGTGCGCCGGCCCTAAACCTCTAGGGTGGGCGCCGGCCCTAGGCAAGAGAGGGAGAGGGAGAGGAGAAGAGAGATTAAGAGAGAGAGGGAGAGAATAATTAATCTCTCAATTACTCAATTGGAATTAAGGGCTAGCCTTTGGTTCCTTTATATAGTAGCAACTCCTTTGCTAAGTCTCCCTCTAAATCGAATTAACGGAATTAACGGAATTAGTTATAAGAAATTTATCTTATAAATTTTCTTATTGCTTATTCCTTTTAAGCCTAGTTTTATTATAACTAATTTATAATAAAACAAATTAGTTATCTTAAGAAATTTATCCTATAAATTCTCTTATAAATTTTATTATAACTAACTTTATAATAAAACTAACTAATTATCATAAGAAATTTATCCTATAAATTCTTATGAATTATTCCGTTTAAAAACAAGTTTTATTATAACTAATTTATAATAAAACAAAGTCTTCTTCTCTTTAAATTATAGAATAAATTTTATAAGAAATTTATAAACTTTCTTATTATGGAAAAATCAATTCATAATTGATTTTATAAAATTAAAATAAACCCAATTCATGGATTATTTTAATGTTCCATAAAAGAATAAATTTCTATAAATTTATTTATATAAATTTCTTTATACAAATTTATTTATCCATAATTTATAAAATAAATCGTGCTGGATTTATCTTATTAATTAAACCAAAATTAATTGGTTTTCTCCTCTTATTGTGGCCGGCCACCAAAGGGGTTTTTGGCACCCTCTTTGGCCGGCCAAACCAACCCGGACCGCCGCGAATTAAACTCATTTAATTCGCCCAAAAAGCCTTCAAAAGACTTAGCCATTTTTAGCTTCCATTACGCCTCTGACTAACTCAGATTCGACTTATTTCTCTTGATCGGAAAATCCAATTTTCAACTCGTTTTAAATCCCTTGGATTACTCGTAGTGTGTGTGACTAAATAGGCTTTCGATTTATGTTGGCCGTCTATAATTAACTAATTATAGAACGATCATGAGTGGCACCTAGTAGTACATCATGATCCCCAATTAATCGAAAGATCAACGGTTTGACCTCAGAAGAAATTATTCTGAAACCCTTCAGCAGCTCTAATGAATCGTGCCCCATTCCCTTCACCACCTTATACCCACTTGGTTCAGGACACGGTCAATAGTGTCAGTCCCCACTAGGCTGACTACGTCACACCTAGCCCAAGTAATGTCTTACTCGTCCTTTGGATTTCTAATTACTCTCATGTATTTTAGAGACTCTCACTCTAAACATGATATGCTCTGGCCAGAGGCTTTGAGTAACAATCCGAGGATAGGCCTGGGTATACATCTCCTCGCAAGGAGTGGTGAATCCTTTGTAGGCTGTTCAAACATCTTCGGGCACTTCGGCTTATACCCGATCATCTTGGGTCCACACCTCCTTGGAGATGCTTGCTTAAGATGTCAAAGTATAAGTCTCCATGACCAAGATGACTTGAACACCGCAAGTTAAAGGAACATCGCACTTAAGCCGCAGTAAGATCTTCATTGACATATCTACATGTAGATTCCCATATGAAGTCTTACAGCTAGTCACTCCAATGAACTAGTTCCCTTAACTAGCATCCATGTTTATCTCCGGACATCCCAATGTCACCAGCCAGTAAGAATCAGCTGAATAGAGAATAACTCATGCTAGTCTCAACAGAATTGATAATGTCCGTATTTATCAATTCATCGACTAGGGATATTTCCAACACTTCACATTTGCACATTTAGAGATAATCACTAGTTGTGATCCCATCACAAATTCTCTTATGCTGTGAACTGTATGACGGACATTCAGTAGATGAGTTTAAGATCCCAATCAAATACACAAACATGTATACTCAAATAGTGAATTATCATTTATTGAAATAAATGTTTACAATCATAAGGCGATTGCCTTAGGACACTTCTCTCATATCACTAACAAACTCCCACTTGGCCTAATGCCAATCGCTACGGTATCCAATACCACAGGCTCTAACATGACCCTCAAACTTGCTTTGAGGCAAGGCCTTAGTTAAAGGATCCGCTATATTCCTTTCAGTGGGAACTCTCTCAATTTGTATGTCATTCCTACTTATAATCTCTCTGATCAGATGATAGCGGCGAAGCACGTGTTTGGATCGCTGATGAGACCTTGGTTCCTTTGCTTGTGCAATAGCTCCATTGTTGTCGCAGTAAACCGGCACTGCATCATCAATGGTTGGAACCACACCAAGTTCGGAGACAAACTTCTTGATCCAGACTGCTTCCTTTGCTGCTTCCGAAGCTGCGATATATTCCACTTCCGTGGTAGAATCCGCTACGGTGTCTTGTTGGAACTCTTCCAACTTACTGCGCCTCCATTTAAAGTAAATACGTATCCAGACTGCGATTTGGAGTCATCCTTATCTGTCTGGAAACTGGCATCTGTATACCCACGTATTACCATATCTCCTTCTCCATATATTAGGAACACATCCTTAGTTCTTCTTAAGTACTTAAGGATTGTTTTAACAGCCGCCCAGTGATCTATTCCTGGATCCGACTGGTATCTGCTTGTGACGCTCAAAGCATACGATACATCAGGCCTAGTACATAACATAGCATACATGATAGATCCTATCGCGGATGCATAGGGAATCTTATTCATGCAAATCCTCTCGTCTTCTGTGCGCGGACACATAGACTTTGAAAGGTTGATCCCATGCCTAATGGGAAGGTAACCTTTCTTGGATTCCGACATGCTAAACCTTTTTAGCACTCGGTCTATATATGTATACTGCGAAAGACCAAGCAACCGTTTTGATTTATCTCTATAGATTCTAATCCCAAGGATATAGGTTGCTTCTCCCAGGTCTTTCATGGAGAAAGTTTTGGATAACCAAATTTTAACTGTCTGTAAGACTGAAATATCGTTTCCTATAAGTAAGATGTCGTCGACATATAATACTAGGAATACGACTGCACTCCCACTAACCTTCTTGTACACACAGGGTTCGTCAGGATTTTGTGAGAAATCAAACTTTTTGATTATCTCATCAAAACGGATGTTCCAGCTCCTAGATGCTTGCTTTAGTCCATATATGGATCGTCGAAGCTTGCATACCTTGGTTTTATCAACCGATGTGAAACCTTCAGGCTGTATCATGTATACGTCCTCAAGCAGGTTTCCGTTAAGGAAAGCTGTTTTCACATCCATTTGCCAAATCTCATAATCATAATGAGCTGCTATGGCTAGGAGCATCCGAATGGATTTAAGCATAGCTACTGGCGAATAGGTTTCGTCATAATCAATTCCTTGTTTTTGACGATATCCCTTTGCCACTAATCTAACCTTAAAGGTAACAACATTACCTTCCATGTCGGTTTTCTTCTTGAAAACCCACTTGCACCCTATGAGTTTAATCCCTTCAGGTGGGTTAACCAAGTCCCATACTTGATTTTCGTACATGGAATCCATTTCCGACTTCATGGCTTCAAGCCATTTGTCCCTTTCTGAATTTTTCAGAACATCTTCATAACTGATAGGTTCGTCATCGCCAATGAGCAACACGTCGTTCGATTCACTTACGAGAAATCCGTATCTCTCTGGAATGTTGCGTGTCCTATCAGACCTACGAAGAGGTGGTGTAGTTTTAGGTTCAACTGATAGCTCATCATTATGAATTATCGGTTGTGGGCCTAGACTCGGTGTCTCTGTAATGTCTATTGGAGTTTCTTGAACTTCATCAAGTTCAATGCCACTCCCACTGTTTTCTTGTAAAAGAAATTCTTTTTCTAGAAATACAGCATGCCTTGAAACAAACACCTTTTGTTCCAAGGGATGATAGAATTGGTAACCCTTCGTTTCCTTAGGGTATCCAATAAATAGACATTTATCAGACTTAGCATCCAATTTGTCTGATATGACCCGCTTCACATAAGCAGGACAACCCCATATCTTAAGGTGAGTTAAGTGAGGTTTCTTACTATTCCAAATCTCATATGGAGTAGTAGAGACTACCTTGGTCGGGACTCTGTTTAATAAATAAACGGCTGTCTTAAGTGCATAACCCCAAAAGGATTTTGGAAGAGTTGCATGATTCATCATCGACCTAACCATGTCCATCAAGGTTCGGTTGCGCCTCTCAGATACACCATTATGCTGTGGTGTATATGGCGGAGTCCATTGGGATAATATCCCATTGTCCCTTAGATAATCTTGAAACTCTTGACTTAAGTATTCACCACCCCGATCGGATCGAAGTATTTTAATACTTTTGCCAAGTTGTTTCTCTACTTTATTTCTGAACTCTTTGAATTTATCAAAGGCTTCAGATTTGTGTTTCATCAAGAACACGTACTCGAATCGTGAGTGATCATCGATAAAGGTGATGAAGTAGTTATAGCCTCCTTGTGCTGGAGTTGACATTGGTCCACATACATCGGTATGTATTAGACCAAGCAACTCTCCCACTGGATTACCTTTTCCGGTAAAGGGTAATTTGGTCATCTTGCCTTTTAAGCATGATTCGCATGTATCAAATGAACCGGGTTCAAATGATTCCAAAATTCCACATCGGTGTAATTCGGTCATGCGTTTCTTACTTACATGGCCAAGACGACAATGCCAAGTGTAGGAGTCTATTCGATTATCTATTCGAGCACGTTTGTTGCTAACTTTGATATTGAAAACGTCACTGGATAAATCTAACGTGTAGATGCCATTGCACAAAGTTCCATTCCCATAAAGAACGCCATTTAAAGTTATGTAACAACAATTGTTACTAAAAGTTAAATGATAAGCCTTTTCATTCAAACATGAAATAGATACAATGTTCTTTATCAACGAAGGAACGAAATAGCAATTATCCAATTCTAAGACACGTCCAGTGGGGAGCTTTAGCAAATATGTTCCGATGGCAACAACAACAATCTTTGCTCCGTTTCCAACTCGCAAATTCGCTTCTCCTTTGACGAGTCTTCTTCTATTCCTTAGCCCTTGTATGTCATTACATATATGTGAGCTACACCCAGTATCAAGTACCCATGTATTTGAGGAAATAGAGTGACATTCAATAACGAAGATACTTGAAGAGGATGGGGCATCGGATGCCTTCTCTTTCAAGGACTCAAGATAAATCTTGCAGTTTCTTCGCCAGTGACCCTCCTTGCCACAATGATGGCAAGTGCCTTTTGGTTTCTTTTCAGTCTTTTTAGCCTTTTTCTTCTTTCCCTTATTCTGTTCTTTGGCCTTCCTCTTAGAACCTTTCTTTGAGGAACCAACTAACAGTATCGTCTTCTGATCCTGCTTTACAGAAGGCTCTATAGTCTTTAGCAGGTTGAGCAACTCAGGAAACTGGTCTGGAGTTGCATTTTCAGAAGGACGTTTGGGAAGTTGATCTTCAAGGACACAAGCAGGCTTTTCTGCCTTAAGGACTATCCTCAGGTTTCGAAGCCAGTCTATGAAGTTAGGCCCAGTTAATTTGTTGGTGTCCAAGATGGAAGGCAAATCCAGAGAAGACATGATCGAGTGATTAACCTAGAAATACAAATTGAGATTATGTGAGAAGATTTATTAAAGAATGTATCAACATACATAAATTAAATCCAATTTATTTTTCGAATTGAGTCACCCTTATTATCAATTCGGGAGATCATAGAAACATCTCCAAATAGGTTGATATCCAACCATAGATAAGAACAACCATGGCTGTGGCCATCAAGTTCTTCTTAGCTATGAAGGTAGGTAATTATACCGATTACACATCACATATATGTAACTATCACATTATGCTATCAACTAATTGAATGTTTGCATAAAACATTGGGTTGTTAACTCATTAACAAGTATGTATCATTATACATAGCACCCAACTGCACCTCTCTTTACATCGACCTTGGCTGTGGCACAACAAATCGATGCTCCAAGCTTAAGGCTGACCCATTAATCAAGAAATAGTTTTAATATGGTTGGGGCTCATTCAACCGCTTAGTCAGGCTTGGATGTGTCTAACAACCAAAACTAATGATTGACCTCTGACTCCAACTATATTATTCATAAACTAATTCCATGGTTTGAACATGTTGAGGTTCAAGTCGGGCATGGATGTGTCCATCAACCCAAACGAGAAACAAAACTCCGATTCTAACCATATTAATGGAAGGTGTTGGCCTTAATATTTTGTAAGAGGTTTTGGGTCTCATCTTTCTTTTCTAAGCACATTCATGACATAGAATTATGTCATGACTAACGATTTCCTTAATTAAGTATGTATGTGACTTAAGTTATCAAGTCTCATTAATTGAATTAGGAACCGGATTTCCTAATTCCAATTTCATACTTAATTAAAGGAATTGTTTTGGGAAACATTTTCCTAAATTGTCATAATTAATTTCGGAAATAATATGTTCAAGACTTTGATTTCTCTAAATCAAATCTTATTAAATTAAGAGACAAATCCCTTAATTCAACTACATATTATTTTCATGAAAATCTCATTTAAGAAACTCTATAGGAAACCATTTTCCTAATTAATTTTGGAGACAACAATATGTAAGAGCATCACCTCTTAAACATATTTTATTCATGGATTTAATTAATTACAACAAATTGTTTTCTAAGGGTGGCTCCCCGAGGCTCAGATACCCAAAGAAAAGTAATGTGTTGTAAATCCAATTGGACGGCTCCCCGAGGCTCAATCCAATCAAACATGACAATTTCAATTAAAATTGGGAAATTAAATTACAACAACTAACTTTAAATTGGACGGCTCCCCGAGGCTCAATCCAAAATAAAGAATTTTGTTGTCAATTTAAAAACCAATTCAAATTTAATTGTCAATTAACTGTCCATGAATTTGTCTAGACTTTCTTAAAAGAAAGTGCCCAAAATTGCGAGATTTCGAAAATTGATTTTCAGAATAATTGTAAGTTTCTGGTACAAAGGAAACTTACATATTTCCAAAATTGGAAAATTTCTAAAATAGAAAAATTTCCAAAATTGGAAAGTTTCCAAAGATGGGAAGATTTCGAAATTATTATAAAATTTCAGAAAATAGAAAATTTCAAACGTTTGCGAAATTTCATGAGGATTTCCAAACTTTGAAATTCCTAAATCTAAAATTTATTATAATTTGAAAGTTTCCATAATTGAAAATTTTTTCCGAAATTGAGATCATGACAAAGTTTTCCACAAAACAATTATTTGATTAAGTCGAACACTAACCGGCTCTGATACCACTGTTGGGACCGGGTGCATGTCGACAAGGATACGAGTTCGTAAAATTTAAAATTTTTACGTGCAGCGGAAGAGTTTGCATAAAATAATTTCCTAAATTATTTTAACTTCGTATCTAGCATGCAACCTTATAGTGTATCGACATAATCATAAAATAAAAGTTTGCGAAAAGTAAACTAATTTACCAAGTACCTCGCGTAACTNGGCTGTGGCACAACAAATCGATGCTCCAAGCTTAAGGCTGACCCATTAATCAAGAAATAGTTTTAATATGGTTGGAGCTCATTCAACCGCTTAGTCAGGCTTGGATGTGTCCAACAACCAAAACTAATGATTGACCTCTGACTCGAACTATATTATTCATAAACTAATTCCATGGTTTGAACATGTTGAGGTTCAAGTCGGGCATGGATGTGTCCATCAACCCAAACGAGAAACAAAACTCCGATTCTAACCATATTAATGGAAGGTGTTGGCCTTAATATTTTTGTAAGAGGTTTTGGGTCTCATCTTTCTTTTCTAAGCACATTCATGACATAGAATTATGTCATGGACTAACGATTTCCTTAATTAAGTATGTATGTGACTTAAGTTATCAAGTCTCATTAATTGAATTAGGAACCGGATTTCCTAATTCCAATTTCATACTTAATTAAAGGAATTGTTTTGGGAAACATTTTCCTAAATTGTCATAATTAATTTCGGAAATATATGTTTCAAGACTTTGATTTCTCTAAATCAAATCTTATTAAATTAAGAGACAAATCCCTTAATTCAACTACATATTATTTTCATGAAAATCTCATTTAAGAAAACTCTATAGGAAACCATTTTCCTAATTAATTTTGTAGACAACAATATGTAAGAGCATCACCTCTTCAAACATATTTTATTCATGGATTTAATTAATTACAACAAATTGTTTTCTAAGGGTGGCTCCCCGAGGCTCAGATACCCAAAGAAAAGTAATGTGTTGTAAATCCAATTGGACGGCTCCCCGAGGCTCAATCCAAATCAAACATGACAATTTCAATTAAAAATTAGGAAATTAAATTACAACAACTAACTTTAAATTGGACGGCTCCCCGAGGCTCAATCCAAAATAAAAAATTTTGTTGTCAATTTAAAAACCAATTCAAATTTAATTGTCAATTAACTGTCCATGAATTTGTCTAGACTTTCTTAAAAGAAAGTGCCCAAAATTGCGAGATTTCGAAAATTGATTTTCAGAATAATTGTAAGTTTCTGGTACAAAGGAAACTTACATATTTCCAAAATTGAAAAATTTCTAAAATAGAAAAAATTTCCAAAATTGGAAAGTTTCCAAAGATGGGAAGATTTCGAAATTATTATAAAATTTCAGAAAATAGAAAATTTCAAACGTTTGCGAAATTTCATGAGGATTTCCAAACTTTGAAATTCCTAAATCTAAAATTTATTATAATTCGAAAGTTTCCATAATTGAAATTTTTTTCCGAAAATGAGATCATGACAAAGTTTTCCACAAA
This sequence comes from Boesenbergia rotunda, assembly GCA_024364735.1. NCBI lineage: Eukaryota > Viridiplantae > Streptophyta > Magnoliopsida > Zingiberales > Zingiberaceae > Boesenbergia > Boesenbergia rotunda. The sequence goes on along the minus strand of JAGFNQ010006285.1, from coordinate 54,789 downwards.
ACAATTATTTGATTAAGTCGAACACTAACCGGCTCTGATACCACTGTGGGGACCGGGTGCATGTCGACAAGGATACGAGTTCGTAAAATTTAAAATTTTTACGTGCAGCGGAAGAGTTTGCATAAAATAATTTCCTAAATTATTTTAACTTCGTATCTAGCATGCAACCTTATAGTGTATCGACATAATCATAAAATAAAAGTTTACGAAAAGTAAACTAATTTACCAAGTACCTCGCGTAACTCGAAGTAAGGGACGAGATCCAACCGTAGCGTCCCTGGGAAGCTTCGCCTCTATTCGCGTCCGCGCCGAGTTCTCTTCGGGATGACTTCGCAAAGTCATGAGTTTTGTGCCGACGAGAACTACTAGATTCTCTATAGGCACAACTTGAAAGATCAAGAGAGGAAAGATAGGAAACTAACCAACGAAGTAACGGAATCGAATTCCAGGAAGAGAGGAGTCGCTATCCGCTTCTTCTTCTTCGTGTTCGGGTTCTCCTTCTTCTTGAAACCTCACGGCAACTTCAAGGGGAGAAGTTGTTTGGTGTGCCGGCCCTAAACCTCTAGGGTGGGCGCCGGCCCTAGGCAAGAGAGGGAGAGGGAGAGGAGAAGAGAGATTAAGAGAGAGAGGGAGAGAATAATTAATCTCTCAATTACTCAATTGGAATTAAGGGCTAGCCTTTGGTTCCTTTATATAGTAGCAACTCCTTTGCTAAGTCTCCCTCTAAACCGAATTAACGGAATTAACGGAATTAGTTATAAGAAATTTATCTTATAAATTTTCTTATTGCTTATTCCTTTTAAGCCTAGTTTTATTATAACTAATTTATAATAAAACAAATTAGTTATCATAAGAAATTTATCCTATAAATTCTCTTATAAATTTTATTATAACTAACTTTATAATAAAACTAACTAATTATCATAAGAAATTTATCCTATAAATTCTTATGAATTATTCCGTTTAAAAACAAGTTTTATTATAACTAATTTATAATAAAACAAAGTCTTCTTCTCTTTAAATTATAGAATAAATTTTATAAGAAATTTATAAACTTTCTTATTATGGAAAAATCAATTCATAATTGATTTTATAAAATTAAAATAATTCCAATTCATGGATTATTTTAATGTTCCATAAATGAATAAATTTCTATAAATTTATTTCTATAAATTTCTTTATACAAATTTATTTATCCATAATTTATAAAATAAATCGCGCTGGATTTATCTTATTAATTAAACCAAAATTAATTGGTTTTCTCCTCTTATTGTGGCCGGCCACCAAAGGGGTTTTTGGCACCCTCTTTGGCCGGCCAAACCAACCCGGACCGCCGCGAATTAAACTTATTTAATTCGCCCAAAAAGCCTTCAAAAGACTTAGCCATTTTTAGCCTCCATTACGCCTCTGACTAACTCAGATTCGACTTATTTCTCTTGATCGGAAAATCCAATTTTCAACTCGTTTTAAATCCCTCGGATTACTCGTAGTGCTTGTGACTAAATAGGCTTTCGATTTATGTTGGCCGTCTATAATTAACTAATTATAGAACGATCATGAGTGGCACCTAGTAGTACATCATGATCCCCAATTAATCGAAAGATCAACGGTTTGACCTCAGAAGAAATTATTCTGAAACCCTTCAGCAGCTCTAATGAATCGTGCCCCATTCCCTTCACCACCTTATACCCACTTGGTTCAGGACACGGTCAATGGTGTCAGTCCCCACTAGGCTGACTACGTCACACCTTGCCCAAGTAATGTCTTACTCGTCCTTTGGATTTCTAATTACTCTCATGTATTTTAGAGACTCTCACTCTAAACATGATATGCTCTGGCCAGAGGCTTTGAGTAACAATCCGACGATAGGCCTGGGTATACATCTCCTCGCAAGGAGTGGTGAATCCTTTGTAGGCTGTTCAAACATCTTCGGGCACTTCGGCTTATACCCGATCATTCTGGGTCCACACCTCCTTGGAGATGCTTGCTTAAGATGTCAAAGTATAAGTCTCCATGACCAAGATGACTTGAACACCGCAAGTTAAAGGAACATCGCACTTAAGCCGCAGTAAGATCTTCATTGACATATCTACATATAGATTCCCATATGAAGTCTTACAGCTAGTCACTCCAATGAACTAGTTCCCTTAACTAGCATCCATGTTTATCTCCGGACATCCTAATGTCACCAGCCAGTGAGAATCAGCTGAATAGAGAATAACCCATGCTAGTCTCAACAGAATTGATAATGTCCGTATTTATCAATTCATCGACTAGGGATATTTCCAACACTTCACATTTGCACATTTAGAGATAATCACTAGTTGTGATCCCATCACAAATTCTCTTATGCTGTGAACTATATGGCGGACATTCAGTAGATGAGTTTAAGATCCCAATCAAATACACAAACATGTATACTCAAATAGTGAATTATCATTTATTGAAATAAATGTTTACAATCATAAGGCGATTGCCTTAGGACACTTCTCTCATATCACTAACACATCATTTGCTACAATTGCCACCAAGAGGGCCACATGAAGAATGAGTGCCCACAACTCAAGAAAAGAGATGACAAGAATGAAGAAAAGAAGAAGAGTGAGAAGAGGAAGTCAAAAGAAAAAGGGAAAAGTGCCACAAGTCTAAAAGCTACTTGGGATGATCCATCGTCTTTGGAGGAGGAGGAAGATCACATGTCACACTTCACACTAATGGGAGTGGACAACTTAGAGTCATCCGATGATGAGAGGAGCTCAAGTAGTGAGGATGAAAGTGAAGCCTCATCATCATCCGAATCCGAGACATCGGTAAGTGAGGTATATAGCTTACCCTCTTCTACTCTTATTAAAATTATTACTAGTACAAATGTTGATTTGGCTAAAGCTAGGAGGAAAACTAAAGAATTAAAGGATGAAGTTTCCATGCTTAAAGTAGAATCCATGAAACCTAAAGACGATTTGCATGCTTCTTCTACTATATCAAATGATTCATGTCTTGAAAATGAAAATAAGAAACTAAGGGAAAAGGTAGATGACCTAACCAAGGCACTTAGAAAGTTTCAAGTTGGCTCTAGCAACCATGATATGATAATAAATTGTCAAAGAGCCATTTACAACAAAGCCGGGATAGGTTATAGGCCAAAGACCAAGGAAGTAGCATTTGATTCACTTATGGGTAGAAAGGGTGCCTCTAGGAGACAAGGGGTCAAGGGAAATACAAAGAGGGCTTGGGTACCAAAGAAGTATTTAATTGATTCTTGTGGAACAAAAATTTAGGTACCAAAAGCTTGTGTTTTCCATATTGTATAGGTGAAAGTGAAGGATGCCTCAAAAATGTGAATTGTAGATAGTGGGTGCTCAAGACATATGACCGAAGATGTGAACAAGTTCATCATTATTAGCTACCTAAGAGAAGGGATCGTATCCTTTGGAAATAGTGGGAAACTCAAAATAATTGGTAGGGGCACCATTGAGGTATCTCCTACAATCTCTATCCATAAAGTTCTTTTAATTAAGGGAATGTAATTTGATTTACTTAGTGTAAGTCAACTTTGTGATGCGGGATATAGGGTTGAGTTTCATGCTAGAAAGTGTCTAATTATACAAAATGGGTCCGAATGTGTTATGCTAGAAGGATATATAGAGACTAATCTTTACTATCTTAATCTTGCTTATGCTTCTAATAATTTGCCTAAGTGTCTCATATCTAAAGAAGAAGAAGGATGGTTGTGGCACCAGAGACTTGGGCACATCAACATGAAGAACATTGCAAGTGTGGCAAAGGAGGAGTTGGTGAAGGGGCTCCCAATGATCAAGTATGAAAAGACCAAAATGTGTGATGCATGCCAAGAGGGTAAGCAATCAAAATCAGCAAACAAAGGTAAAACCTTAACTAGCACTACTTTGCCTTTAGAATTATTACATATGGATCTTTTTGATTGCCATAGCACTCCTTCACTAGTAGGGAGTAAGTATTGTTTAGTTATTGTAGATGATTTTTCTAGATTTACTTGGGTGTTTTTCATGAAACATAAGGATGATGTTGGGTCCGGGTGCATGTTGACAAGGATACGGGTTCGTAAATTTTAAAATATTTACGTGTAGCGGAAGAATTAGCATAAATAATTTCTCAAATTATTTTTAACCACGTATCTAGCATGCGACCTTATGATGTGAGGACATGATCATAAATTAAAATTTTGCAGAAAGTAAACTAATTTACTCGTTACCTCGCGTAACTCGAAGTAAGGGACGAGATCCAACCGTAGCGTCCCTTGGAAGCTCCGCCTCTATTCGCGTCCACGCCGAGTTCTCTTCGGGATGACTTCGCAAAGCCACGAGTTTCGTGCCAACGAGAACTACTAGATTCTCCAAAGGCACAACTAGAATATCAAGAGAGTAAGATGTAAACTAACCACCAAGTAACGGAATCAAGATTCCGAGGAAAGGAAGGAAGGAGACGCGACCTGCTTCTTCTTCTTCTTTGGCACCTTCTTGGTGGAGGAGACTCACGGCAACCCTAGGTGGTGCGCCGGCCCTAGGGAGAGAAAGGGGCGCCGGAGAGAGAGGGAGAGAATAAGAGAGAGAGAGCTACTCTTTATTGCTTAATCATTAGAATTCAAGCCTTGCCTTGGTTCCTTTATATAGTAGCCTCTCCATCGCCAAGTCTCCCTTTTAACGGAATAAATTTTCATAAGAAATTTATCCTATAAATTTTCTTATGAATTATTCTGTTATGCCAAGTTTTATTATAACTAAATTTATAATAAAAACAAACACATCTCTCCTTTTATATGGAATAAAATTTACAAGAAATTATATATATTTTTTCTTATCATGGAAAAATCAATTCATAATTGGTTTTATAAAATAAAATAAACCAATCCATGGTTTATTTTAATTTCCATAAAAAGAATAAATTTCTATAAATTTCTTTATATAAATTTCTTTATATAAATCTCTTTATATAAATTTCTTTATATCAATTTATTTATCCATAATTTTATAAAACAAATCGCACTTGATTTATTTTATAATTTAAACCAAATAAATTGGTTTCCCTCCATGTGGTGGCCGACCAAACCAAAGAGGGTGGGGACCCTCTTTGGCGGGCCAAACCAAGCCGCCTCCTCGCGAATTAAACTCATTTAATTCGTCCAATAAGCCTTCAAAAGACTTAGCCATTTTAAGCTTCTGATGCGCCTCTGATAAATTCAGGTTCGACTTATTTCAACGCGTTTTAAATCCCTTCGGATTACTCGTTGTGCGTGTGACTAAATTGGCTTTCGATTTATGTTGGCCGTCTATAATTAACCAATTATAGAACGATCATGAGTGGCACCTAGTAGTACATCATGATCCCCAATTAATCGAAAGATCAACGGTTGACCTCAGAAATAATTCCGAAACCCTTCAGCAACTCTAATGAATCGTGCCTCATTCCCTTCACCATCTTATACCCACTTGGTTCAGGACATGGTCTGTGTGTGTCAGTCCCCACTAGGCTGACTACGTCACACCTAGCCCAAGTAGCGTTCTCTCGTCCTTTGGATTTCTAATTACTCTCATGTATTTAAGAGACTCATACTCTAAACATGTCATACTCTGGCCAGAGGCTTTGAGTAACAATCCGACGATAGGCCTTGGGTATACATCTCCTCGCAAGGAGTGGTGAATCCTTTGTAGGCTGTTCAAACATCTTCGGGCACTTCGGCTTATACCCAACCATCCTAGGTCCACACCTCCTTGGAGATGCTTACTTAAGATGTTAAAGTATAAGTCTCCATGACCAAGATGACTTGAACATCGCAAGTCAAAGGAACATCACACTTAAGCTGCGGTAAGAACTTCACTGACATGTCTATATATAGACTACCATGTGAAGTTTTACAGCCAGTCACTCCAATGAACTAGTTCCCTTAACTAGCATTCATGATTATCTCCGGGCATCCCAATGTCACCAGCTAGTGAGAATCAGCTGATTAGAGAATAACCCATGCTAGTCTCAACAGAATTGATAGTGTCCGTATTTATCAATTCATCGACTAGGGATATTTTCAATACTTCACAATTGCACATGTAGAGATAATCACTAGTTGTGATTCCATCACAAATTCTTTCATGCTGTGAATTGTATTGCGGAAATTCAGTAGATGAGTTTAAGATCCCAATCAAATACACAAATATGTATACTCAAATAGTAAATTTTCATTTATTAAAATAAATATTTACAATCATAAGGCGATTGCCTTAGGACACTTCTCTCATATTACTAACAGATGATACCTTAGAGATTTTCATAGGGTTTAGTAAGAGGGTTGAAAATGAGAAACACCTCAAAATCAACCGCATTAGGAGTGACCATGGTGGAGAGTTTGAAAAATCAAACTTCTCATAATTTTATCTAAAAAATGGGTACAAGCATGAATTTTCATGCCCAAGAACCCCACAACAAAATAGGGTAGTAGAGAGGAGAAATAGAGCCCTACAAGAAGCCGCTAGGAATATGCTTAATGCATATTCTTTACCTAGCAACTTTTAGGCCAAAGCGGTAAATATCGCTTGCTATATTTAAAACCGGGTTTTAATTCATATGTTTTAAGGTAAAACTCCATTTGAATTGTGGAATAGGAGAATTCCACAAGTTCATTACTTTAGGTTATTTGGATGTAAAGTTTACATTTTAAACACCAAGGATGATTTAAGGAAGTTTGAATCTAAAGCGGATGAGGGGATTTTAGTTGGTTATTCATCCACTAGTAGGGGATATAGAATCTACAACAAAAAGACCAAGGTAATTGAGGAATCTTCAAATGTTGATTTTGATGAGTCAACAAAAACACCTACCCTTGGAAGTCCTCTATTGATAAGGGCATTGAAGAAAGTCAAACTCTTACCCAAGAAATTCAAGACCTACATTTAGGGGGCTGTAGCGATCTCGGCCTCTATGGTCCCCGCAGGCAACCCTCTAGGCCCGAGACCCTACGGGTCTCGGGCCTAGAGGGTTGCCTACGGGGACCATAGAGGCCGAGATCGCTACATAAAAAGGTGCCTTTTTATTGTAATGACCCGGCCCGTCGACACGACCCCTCGGCCCCTTGGGCGGCCAAATTTCATTTTTGGTTGCCCAACAACCTGGCCCCTTTGATCGTCGACCGTCGACTGCGTCGTTACTCACTAGGTCTTTCCACCCCTAGCCAGTGGATTTTTGCCTTCCCCAGGATTCAAACTCTAGACCTCCAAAGCTGTTGCACTTTGTTCTTCCTCCCCTTGCGAAGCCGCAGGCACGCCAACCCCTTCATTACGCGATCTCCACACCCGACGCCCCCCTTTTTGTTTTAAAGCCTTCGGCCGAGCCCTAGCCGCAGACAAAGCCACAACCGCTCGACCTCTCTCCCTTGCGCTGACTCTCCTTCCCTTGCGAAGCCCGCAGCCAGCAGCCGCCGCTACCTCCTTCCTCCTCTCCATTCGCGTGACCTAGCCGTCGGTGAAGGTCGCGCCGCCTCCCTCTCCCCTTCGCGCGAGCCCTAGCAGCAGTCGTTTGCTTCTTCGCGGGCCGCATCCACCCTTGGGCGATCACCTCCCTATTCTCTTCCGATCGCGTGGAGTTTGATCCATCTTCCTCTCCTCCACATTCCCTGCGATTGAGATTGAGGGTCGCCGACCTTGTTGAACCTCTACTGCTCTTCTTCACGTGAAGCCGAGGGATTCCTATTTGCTCCTTCGAATCGTAGCAGTTTGGGGTCGCGAATCTCAGGTAAGGAATCACCATCTAGGATTAGATTTGGATGGGTTTCTGGATTTGGATTAGATAGGTTGGATCCACCAGATTAGGTTTTGGTTGGAAACTTGATTGAGGATTTACAATTTGACTTGCTGTAGATTTGCTGGCACTGCTAGCTGGATCAATCCGGAGATTGGTACCCTGAATTCGTGCTGTATCAGGTGAGTTCATGTTCTTCCTGTATTGGTGATGGTTGGTCTTGGATTCTATTGGGGTTTATCGTTATTAACTGTAGGATGTTTGAATCTAAAGGAAATACTCTGTTTTAAGAGTTTGATGGTGTCTTTCAGGGTGTTGTCGTGAACTGTTTAGGTGGGGGTGGTTTTGCCCTTTGCCGTAAGTCCATCTCAGTGATAGGAGAGGATATGTGATGTTTTAGTTTTTCATATATAATATGTAATTTAATCAATCTCTTAGGTGGTTGATTGATTTGGGGAAGTAATGGTGGATGGTTCTGATAGGTTCGTAATGTGTAAATGTTTTCCTAATCAAATTGGTCGTGGCCTTGAGTGGGAGTTGAAACAATTGGCTGCACCTCGATTTGTGCTTGCCGTGAGCTTTTGGAAGAGCTATTGATTAACTTATGGGTTAGGTTTAATTTGAACTTTAAACCTAATGAGTTAACTTGATAAATTCAGATTCCAAAACTAATTGGAATCTAATCAGGGTAATTTGGGATAATTAAGGCTTAACCATTTTATTATGATTAATTAAATGGAAACGGACGGATTAGGTTAACTCTAGAATGGATTAGGGATTAATTAGCTAGTTACTATTCTTGTAATAACTAATTAAATCTGTCCTTGATACAGAGACTTGATTTGGATTTTTATTGCTGATATTGGCGGGTGGTTCTCTTCGCATTTTGATTCTTCTCTTTTGGAGGCGGGTACCCTTTGACTTATCTTTTGGATATTGTCATATTGCTATGCGTGGTTTGTTATAAATAACAGTAAGATTGTATGCTATATCTACCTTAGTATACCTGTCTTTAGTTACGTTGTTTATCCTTGAGGTTATCTCCCGTTTATATTCATACAGTCTCATTTGATGTCTTGTGAATATATGTGCATAGATGTAGAGATATGTTCCCTTTTGCATGTTGACATTGATAGATCACTGGTTACTTATTTTCTTTCAGTATACCTAGTAGGTTACGTGTATTCCATAATATAGGATTCAGACCTATACCTAGCACACGGAGGTGTTAGTTGAGGACTTGGTGGGCATATATGTGTTTGGGTCATGCACCATCCTTGCATTATTGCATGCTGACGATCATCGGCTCCTATGTAGTCTGAGCCCATCGTCAGTTACATGAGGATATGCACACACATCCACTCATGGGTAGTGGCTACCATAGGGTGTGTGCATTTGCCCTGTATTGCTCCGCACGGTCACTATTTGGAGGGTGGTTCCGGTGCGTGGTAGCAGCCAGGGATCCCTTCTCGTCCTGAGACACGAGAAGATGAGAGCTAGACTCCTCTATTGCTTTGGGTAGGAGAGAGACCTCCGCCAGCATCCTGTCCACTCGATCACTCAGGAGCAGTGATAACAGGGTGCGTACAGTTGTTATAGCTCTACCCTTTCGGACGCCCATTTATGACAGGTGGATGATGATCTGACTGGTGTCAGGGGTGACACATACCATTGCACCATGTGCATATTTTGCATCGTGCATTGTTTGCTGCATTTGATTTCTGCACTTGATTGACATGCATATACTGAAGATTTGTCTACTTTGGATATATGTTATACTTGTTCCATAGGGATTGATTTCACCCCTTTTGCAGGATAGATGGATTCGGGTATGTACCTGTATTTAGTATCTTCAGTATACCCTTTCCGATTTTTATATGAAACTGTATTAGCGTAGATCCTTATTGTTATTGTAACGCACTATGCATATCTGTTGGGTATTCGCTGAGTTTATGAACTCACACCGTTGCTATACTTTTTGATTTCAGGTTGATTTCTGCCAGGAGGGTCCGAGTCACCAGCCCCATGCTTGAGACGACATTCGATTTTGTTTTTATGAGTTTCTTTCTAGTTGTGAACCATGTTATGTTTTATTTCGTTACATTGGATTTCAGTGAACCTGTAGTATGTGACTTTATTTATGGCATTGTACTTTTGAGTCCTATGTTGGATTATGTGTGTGGTTTTGCTGCATTCCTGCCCCCTGGCAGCTCAGGTAAGTTCGGGTTTTGGTTTTATTTGCATATTGCCATATATATATATATATATATATATATATATATATATATATATATATATATATATATATATATATATATATATATATATATATATATATATATATATATATATATATGTTGTTCTGTTTAGTTTGGAGGCCTGAGGCCCATATAAACTGCGTGGTATGGTTATACTTGTGTTATGTATGTGTAAATTGTCCGTCGAACAGGGGAGGTGCTGCCCGATTTTTTATTGGATCAGCAGCTCCTATGTCTCGGGGCGTGACAGGGGCAATGATCAAGGGGGAGAGAGAAGTACGGTAGAGGATGAGGATCATGTAGTCAATGAAACCATAACCTCTAGGCCCTTAAGGCATCACCAAGATCACCCCATTGACCAAATAGTGGGTGATGTCACTCAAGGGGTGAGGACTAGGTCTTATTTTAGAGAACAAAGTAGTCAAATTGCCTTGATTTCTCAATTAGAACCAAAATCTATTGATGAGACATTAGGTGATGTGGATTGGGTCCTAGCTATGCAAGAGGAGTTAAATCAATTTGAAAGGAGTGAAGTATGGAAGTTGGTTCCTAGACCCAATGATTGCACCATTGTCACCACTAGATGGGTCTTTAGGAACAAGCTAGATGATCAAGGCAAAATTACTAGGAATAAACCTAGATTGGTAGCTAGGGGGTTTAATCAAGTAGAGGGCCTTGACTATGATGAGACATATGACCCCGTAGCTAGATAAGAGTCCATTAGAATTTTACTAGCCTATGCCGCTCACATGGGTTTCACACTTCACCAAATGGATGTGAAGTCGGCATTAATGGGGTCATTAAGGAAGAGGTCTATGTAGAACAACCTCCCGAGTTTGAAAACCTAAATTTCCCTAGACATGTCTACCAATTAAGAAAAGCCTTGTATGGATTGAAACAAGCTCCCCGGGCTTGGTATGAAAGGCTTTCCTCATTCTTAGTGCCCAAGGGTTTTAGGAGAGGAATAATTGACCCAACTTTGTCCCTAAAATCTAATGATAAGAACATATTCGTGGCCCAAGTCTATGTGGATGATATTATTTTTGGGTCCACAAATAGTGAATTCCTACATGAGTTCATTAAGTGTATGGAAAATGAATTTGAGATGAGTCTTGTAGGAGAATTGACTTTCTTTTTAGGACTACAAGTTAAGCAAACAAATGAAGGGACTCATGTGTATCAAACTAAATATGCTAGGGAAATGCTAAGGAAATTTGGACTAGAAAATGCTAAGGTAGTATCTACCCCTATAGGAATAAATGTCAAAATGGATAATGATGTTGAAGGAAAAATTGTAGACTCATAACAATATAGGAGCATGATTGGTAGTCTATTGTACCTAACCGCTAGTAGACCCGATATATTATTTGCGGTAGGTATGTGTGCAAGGTACCAATCATGTGTCAATGAGTCTCATTTAGTGGTAGTAAAGAGGATCCTAATGTATATTAAAGGTACTCTTAATGTCGGGCTTTGGTATCCTAGAACCCCAAATGTTGATCTTTTTGGATACATCGATTCAAACTATGTGGGGTGTAAACTAGATAGGAAGAGTACTAGTGGAGGATGTCAATTCCTTGGGTCATTTTTAGTTAGTTGGAGTAGTAGGAAACAACTATGTGTTGCCTTATCCACAATGGAGGTCGAATATGTGGCAATGGGTGGTTGTGTGTCCCAACTACTTTGGATCATGCACACCTTAGAGGATTATGAGTTACATTACTTCAAGGTCAAGGGTTTATGTGATAATGTAAGTACAATTAACTTGACTAAAAATCCGGTTCACCATTCTAGAACAAAACACATTGAAGTGAAGAATCACTTCATTAGAGATCATGTGGCAAGGGGAGACATATAATTACACTATGTTGAGTTTAAGTCAAACCTTGTTGATATTTTTACCAAGCATCTTCCCGAATCGGAGTTCACATCCTTAAGAAGAGGCCTTGGTATGTGTTTTGTAGAAGTATAGGATGAACCTTGGAGCAATACAATAGGAAGGTGGTGTTTGATCCATTAGGATGTTACAAATGATTCACTTGTGCTTGTGGCATAGTGTTGGGTCATTAGATGTATCAAATTATGAAAAATAGACCAACTATGTGGAAAGTAAGTGTTTAATTAATGGACATCTTGTCCAAAGATGATAGTTGAACATTTTAAAACATTTGAAAACCATTCTGTGCTTTATATGTTTTGCCATAAGCTTGGAAGTTGTATGAGTCCATAATTAGTTTGAAAACTTGATACAAAATTAGTGATTTTCAAGAAATTTGAGCTTTAGTCAAAAGTTAAGCATGTCAGAAATTTTTCATGAACTGATATTTTTTCCTTATTAGAGTATATGATTCAAACACGCTTGCAAATTTTTACAATTTTTGGAATTTTTTGAAATTTTTGGGGAGTTTCTGAAATTCAGCTCAGAAACCTGTAATTCAGGCTGACAGAGTATCAGTTGACTGCCCCTTTGGGCAGTCGACTGGCATGGTTAGATTCAGAAAACTGAGTTTTCAGAAATGAGTTATTCTCTCATTTGATGTCATGGGGTTAGGATTGCTATGGGCAATCATTTTGATGGTGTCAAAGGGGGAGAATGGGATGGTTTAAGTTAGGCTTGTAACTTAATTTTGGTTAAATTTGGTTCATGGAAATTGAAAATGAAGAAGGCATAGGTTAAGGGGGAGGTTATCTCTTGTTTTTCTTACTATGTCTTGTTTTCAATTACTGTTGTTGGCTGGTATTTTCTCTCTAACTTAAACATATTGTCACACATCAAAAAGGAGGAGATTGTTGAGGCAATCGGCCAAGGATGATCAGGAAGATCATGGTTTTGATGTGTGTGTGGCAGTATGTTCAAGGTTAGGGTGTTGTGTTGTTATTTGATATGTATGATTGAGTTTGTAGGACTTGGAGAATCACACATGGAGGGCATATCCGAGGGACGAGAGCCGAGGGAGGAGGACTCTAAGGGCATGCCGGGAAGTGGACTTCAAAGGGCACACGTGAAGGGTGGCATGGAGGCAAGCCAAGGGAAGGCTTGTGTGCGCATCCGAAGGATGATAGCCGGTGGAAGAATACTTCAAGGGGCAAGCCAAGGGAGTATACCTGATGGCACACATGAAGGAGAATGTTCGGAGTGAGAGTGAGTGATTGTAGAAGCCGGGCAGTCGACTGGTAGAAAGGTAGTCGACTGCCAGAGCAAACAGAAACTCGCAGAAGGTTTCGGACCCGAGACGAGTCGACTGCTCCAGGATCAGTCGACTGGTAACCTCGAAAACTAGTCGATGAGTTAGCCGTTGACTAGCATTTAAGGCTAGACCAGTCGACTGCCAAAGGGGCAGTCGACTGGTGTCGGGCTGGACAACTCGTGGAGTTGTTCTTTACTCTTATTTAAAGGGGACTTTTTGGCACGAGGAAGGTACGGTTCATTACTGTAGCAAAGTGCTGCTAGTGCCCAAAGTGATCAGTTCTTCCTCTAGCTTTCATTTCAATCTTGTAAAGAGGAAGAATACAACCTTGTAAAGGTTTTCTCCACCTTGAAGGAGATGATTCATCGTGGAGGTGGTGTACTCGTGTGGATCTTTAGATTAGTCACCTTTCGGGGTGGATACCAAGTAAAATCTTCTTGTTAGCATTGAATTTTATATTTTCCATTATATTCTTGTATTGTGCTAACCCTCTTGTAGAGAGAATTCGACAAAAGTTCTATTCACCCCCCCTCTAGCAAGCGCCATGATCTAACACAGTCTCCAACGTGATTTCTAGTCTTCTTGGGTGATTTCTGGCCAACTAGAGATAGGCTCACCCGAACCCGACTCCGGCTATTCGCCCCTCGAGCGTCCTTCCATCCGACTTCTCGTCCCTCAGACGTCACGCACGTCCTTCTTACTCCACCGGTCTACTCATTCATAGCTTCCAGGACCCTTGGATTGTTGGTTTTGGTTACGGGTGTGATTCCTCTCCATATCCCCGGATTAAAATTCTATTGATTAGAAATAATCCGGATGGAAAAACAAACTTCCCGAATGACCTTTTTCATTATCGTGCTATTCGATTGAGTTATCGCTTGAACAAACTTATTGTTCAAGCAATCTAACTCCTTTATCCATTAGCCACGGAATAGATGACGAATTATGGATCGCCGATTCTTGTGTTCAATTCGGGGTCCAAGTAAAATATGAAAACAATTAATCTAGAAGAATGAAAATAAGATTATACCTCTTGTTTTACCTCTTGATCTTCTATCATATTCCTATCCTCTTCTTGGACGTCGTGTGGGCGACGATCTTCTAAGAAACGAAGCCGCCAAACCCCTCCTTCTTCTCCTCCTTGCTTGCGCCGAACTCCTCCAATGAAGAAGATGTCGCAAGCCTCCAAGGAAGAAGATGATCTCCTTCTTCCTTCTCCCTTGCGCCGAAACCTCTCCTTAGCTTGTAGATGTCGCACGCCCAAAGAGGAAGAGAAAAAGAGAAGAGAAGAAAGGAAGAGAAGAAGAGAAATCTCTTCCTTCCTCTACCAACCCTAGCCGGCTCCCTCTTGTCTTGGTCGGCGCCGCACACCAAAAAGGAGAAAGAGAGAGAGAGAAGGAGAGAACTAGGTTAGGTTGATGGTTTGGTTTCATGGCATTTTGAGGTATTTATAGGCTACAATAGGGACCATGAGGAGGAGTTAGGGGGTGCTTGGTATACATTTGGTAATGGGAATGGTAATGAGTTTTGATTGAGGGGTTTATGAGTTTAGTGATAACCTAGTGGGGCTTAGATTATAAAATCAGGGGTATCATATCCATATTTTGATTTCGATTCCCGTATACCAAGCATTATAAATGAGAATGAAATATATTTCATTCTCATTCCTGCCTTCTAAACCCGCTTACTAAGTGCTCCCTTAGTTTTGGTCTCCTAACGGATCCTTAACCCGACCCATTAATAATAACCCGCTCCACTAATGGGTTATTATTGAACTACCGCACCAACCCCATAATAAGATATGGGCTCCTTCTTATTATGTATATATTTTCTCTCTGTGTTTAAGATATTGCATGTCCGTTAATTAATTAAATTACTGATAATTTAATTAATTAACATCTATCTCCAAGAGTAGTACCACTCAACCTTATCATCATGTTGGATCAAGTTCACCTGCAGGATTTACATGATATTCTTTATGAGCTCCTCAAGGGGACATCATCATCCTAAAATAATTAGGACACGATTTTCTTCTATAATCAATGGCACTCCATATAAATAATATTATTTCCTAATTTACTGGGCCTATTGATTTAACGAATAAATCTCGCCCATTGGTAAATTAAAGAAACAAATATTTAATACATATGTCCGTTATTATATCGGGATTAAGAGCATATACATCCATAATAACCGAGGTCTGATTTGATTATATAGTCAATATAAATTGAATTGCCTCAAATTGATCCTGCACTATACACACAAAGTGTACTAGTATAATTCTATAGTCAAGATAGACTAACACCAAATTCCACTACAACCATTCCAATGATTTGTCCAAATCCATCTCAGTTGTGAGCCACTACTTATACTTTACAAGGAACTGATAACATGATCTTCTGTGTGGCACCACACACCATGTTATTTACAATGTAAAATAACAGACAAATTGCATGCATATAACAAATATAAAATACAAGCACATGACCACTGTGATTCTTATTCCAAAATAGATATTCATACAAAAGTTAGGCTTATAGTATTCATCCTAACAATCTCCCACTTATACTAAAAGACTATGCTGCCATCAAACTGTCATACATCTGATTCCCATCCCCTCAACATGCCTATCATAAACTTTCGCTGGAAGGGTCTTAGTGAAAGGATCTGCCAGGTTATCGACTGATACAATCTTGGCGACAACAACTTCTCCTCACTTTACGATGTCTCGTATCAGGTGGTACTTGCGCTCAATGTGTTTACTTATCTTATGGGCTTGTGGTTCCTTCAAGTTTTCTACTTCACCACTATTATCACAATAAATTGTGATAGTTTTGGGCAAACTAGGAATCACCTCTAAGTCTATCAAGAAGTTCCTAAGCCATACAGCTTCATTGGCTGCCTCAGAGGCTGCCACATACTCATCTTCCATGGTGGAGTCCGCAATGCATTTCTGCTTGATACTCCTCCATACTATGGTTCCACCTCCCAAAGTAAACACATACTCTGAGGTAGACTTACTGTTATCCCTATCTGATTGGAAATCAGAATCCGTGTAACCCACAGGGAGCAAATGAGCTGCCTGGTAAACTAGCATATAATCTCTAGTTCTTTTTAGGTACTTTAATATATATTTTACCGTAGTCCAATGTCCTTGTCCTGGATTACTTTGATATCTGCTAACCATGCCCATGGCAAAATAGATATCCGGACTCGTACATAACATAGCATACATTAGGCTTCCAACAGCCGAAGCATAAGGAACTGCTTTCATCTCCTCTATCTCCTTTGATGTTTTAGGGCACATCCCCTTGTGTATCTTCTGTGATACGAGTTGCAATGCCTTGTGGTATTCCCTCTTGTACAGTTGGTACTAAGATTAGAATGTCCCCTTATTTAATTTACTCAGAATAACTCTACTCATGGCCTTGTGGTTTATTTCATAGTCCTTTTCCTAAGAATCAATCATTCGTACCAATGAATATCCTCTTATCCTTAGGACTACTAAACCACTTTTTGTTCCCTTAGAATAGCCTATGAACATATGCACTAAATTCCAACATACCAGTGTCTCTCTTCAGCACATATGCCGAACTACCCATAATCTGAACATGCCTTAGACTAAGCTTTCGCTTAGTCTATATTTCTATGGTTTTAAGAGACTACTGACCTAGATAGTATCAAGCATATAAACCGTCATATCTTGGGCACATCCCCTTGAACAAATCTGGCTAATCTCATAGTGGCTTATCATCTTCCTAACCATTACCTTAAGAGACCTTCTTCCTTCCTTCCATGTGTTGCACCGTTCTGTTGGGGCACACCAGGTGCAGTGAGTTGGGATCGAATCCCAATCATTGATAAGTAAGTCCTACAACTATCCCTAGAGGTACTTGCCATTACGATCTAATCGTAATGTTGCTATACTTTTACTCAGATATTGCTCCGCAACCGACTTGAATTCTTTGATCCCATCAAAGTATTCAGTCTTGCAGTACATCAAGTAAATGTACATTGACCCTTGAATAATTGTTTACAAAATAAACAAAGTCTTCAAGATTACCTCTATTCTAGATAGACTAAGGACTTATACTTATCAGATTGAACCAATTCCTACATATCTTTAGCTCTATGCCCCTAGGCATAGAAAAAGCCTCTTGGTCTTTTTAACCATCCAAGTAAGATTCAAAGATTTTAAGAAAGATATATCTTCTGCCACCAATAAACCCAAGGGCTCATTGACTATCAACCTTTGAATCCCTCTAAAAGTTAATAGGGCCAAGCTATAAAGCCAAAATATATGTTTGGTTCTTCTTGGAAGGAACCTTTCTCTTACTTTGGTTAGATGATAAGCTATCTAATTGCATCATGGGAGCTTTTGATTTTAAAGCTAATTGTCTATCTATGCACATTAACAGATAATCCTTCTATTCCACTTTTAACAAATAAAAGCAATAGAATATCTTATTCTATAAATTGAACAAAGAGTTCTTTCCAAAAATTAAGTACATAAAATCAATTTCTATAAAACCAAAACCATATCATCCTATGCTTAAGACATAAATAAACAAATAAACTCCCACTGCAAAAGTCATCTCCATAGCTTATCCATGTAGCCAGTAATATCCTCCTCAACTAGCTGTTGGGTTTCCTGGAACCCCTACACAAAAATGCAAACATGATCAGTGGTATCCATATCTACAAACTAGGTACCGGTAGATATCACCGTTAAACATGTTACAATGACAAAAAGAAGAAAATATACCTGAATTATTACCCTGACAGCGGGGACAGTTCGCCTTCCAATGTCCTGACTGCTTGCACACAAAGCACTTATCTTTCGGCTTCTTTATGCATCCCTGAGGTTCCTGTAATCTATTGAGGCAATCGGCCCAAGAATGATCGAGAAGATCATGGTTTTGATGTGTGTGTGCCAATATGTTTAAGGTTAGGGTGTTGTGTTGTATTTGATATGTGTGATTGAGTTTGTAGGACTTGGAGAATCACACATGGAGAACATATCTGAGGGACGAGAGCTGAGGGAGGAGAGCTCCAAGGGCAAGCCGGGAAGTGGACTTCAAGGGCACACGTGAAGGGTGACATGGAGGCAAGCCAAGGAAGGCTTGTGTGCACATCCGAGGGACGATAGCCAGAGGAAGAAGACTTCAAGGGGCAAGCCAAGGGAGCATACCTCAAGGCATACGTGATGGAGAGTGTTTGGAGTGACTGTAAGTGAGTATAGAGGCTGGGCAGTCGACTGGTCGGAGGGCAGTCGACTGCCAAAACTCACAGAATGTTTTCAGCTTCAGACCAGTCGACTGCCCCAGGGGCAGTCATCTGGTCACCCCCCAAAACTATCCGTTCCCTGGCATTTATTGCTAGGCCAGTCGACTGCCCCAGGGGCAATCAACTAGTGCGAGTTTGGACAGCTTGCGAAGTTGTCATGTTCTCTTATAAAAGGGGACTTTCTGGCACAAGTACGATACGGTTTCTTACTGTACTGAAGTGCTGCTAGTGCCCCGATTGATCAGATCTTCCTCTCTCTCTTCATCGCATCTTGTAAAGAGGAAGAAGATGACTTTTGTAAAGGTTTCTCCACCTTGAAGGAGGGTTTCATAGTGGAGAGGGTGCAACCGTGTGGATCCTTGGATTAGTCACCCTTTCGGGTGGATACCAAGTAAAAATACTCTAAGTTAGCATTGTTCGTTTGTCTTTCACATATTTTGTTTGTATTGTGCTAACCTCTTTGTAGTGAATTTGGCGAAAAAGTGCTATTCAACCCCCTCTAGCAACGCACACGATCTAACAATTGGTATAAGTGTCGATTCGCTTTGGGAGAACTCACCGTCGACCGGAGTACAATAAAATGGTGTTTCAAGAGGGTTACAGCACTGCAAGGCCTCCGTTCTTTGACGGGAATGACTTCGCATACTGGAAAGATAGAATGCAATATTACTTAATCAATGACATTGAAAACTGGATAAGTGTTGTAAATGGATTCGATGCACCCACCGACGAAAGAGGAGAGCCACTACCAATGAGATCTTGGCCGAAGGAAGTAATGAAGAAGGCGCAAGCCAATGCAAAGGCCACCACCATGCTTCAGTACGGACTTTCAAAGGAATAACTCAACAAGGTGGGGTCGTTCAAGAGTGCCAAAGAATTATGGGAGAAACTCATTGAACTCAATGAAGGGTCCAACGAGTCAAGAAGGGCAAAGAAGGATCTACTAGTTGCCCAACTACAATCTCTCTCCATGAAGACCAACGAGACCGTGAGCCAATTACATGGAAGGGTAAAGGAGATTATCAATGAATTACATGTGATTGGGGAGAAAGTGGAAAACCGAGATCTCGTGAGGTATGTCTTGCAATCCTTCCCGAGAACAACATTGTGGGCATCAATGGTTGATGCCTACAAAGTATCAAGGGACTTATCTATAGTTAAATTAGATGATTTATTTTACGAATTTGAATTACATGAGCAAGCTAATGTTTCTTCCAAAGAGAAAGGTGTAGCTTTCATTGTAGAAAAGGAGAAGAAAAAGAGGAAGGAGAAGAAGAAGGTTGTGTATCCATCATCATCCGACTCGGAGGAGTCTAGCTCTTCAATGGATAGAGACAAAGAGGCCTTCATGGTAAGAAAAATGCATAGGGCTTTTAAAAATTTTTCTAGCAAGTCTTATGCTAGAAAAGGATCAAGGAGTAAGGGCAAAGTAAAAGACATCATCAGCTACAATTGTCATCAAGAGGGACACATGAAGAATGAGTGTCCTCAACTAAAGAGAAGAGAAGAAAAGAAGGAAGAAAAGAAGAGAGGTGACAAGAAGAGGTCAAAAGGTAAAGAGAAGAGTACCACCAACCTCAAGGCTACTTGGGATGATCCATCATCCTCGGAGGAGGAAGAGGAGCATGTGTCTCACTTTGTGCTTATGGGAGTGGACCATTCAGAATCATCCGATGATGAGAGAAGCTCAAGTAGTGAAGAAGAAAGTGGTTCATCATCATCATCATCCGAATCCGAGGCGTCGGTAAGTGAGGTATATAGTCTACCCTCTTCTACTCTTGTCAAGATAATTTCTAGTACTAATATGGATTTGGCTAGAGCTAGGAGAAAAATTAAGGACTTAAAGGATGAAATTGCCATGCTTAAAGTAGAACCTACAAAACTTAAGGAAGACTTGCATGCTTTTTCTACTATGTCAAATGATACATGTTTTGAAAATAAAAATAAGGAGCTAAGGAAAAAGGTAAAGGACCTCACCAAGGCACTTAGGAAATTTCAAGTGGGCTCTAGCAACCTTGACATGGTAATAAATTGTCAAAGAGCCATTTATAACAAGGCCGGGTTAGGATATAGGCCAAAGACCAAGGAGGTGGCCTTTGTCTCACTTATGGGTAGAAATGGTACATCTAAGAGACAAGGGGTTAAGGGAAACATCAAGAAGGCTTGGGTACCAAAGAAGTTTTTAAATGATGCTTGTGGAACAAAAATTTGGGTACCAAGATTGTATTTTCCATGTTGTATAGGTAAAAGTCAAGGATGCCTCAAACATATGGATAGTAGATAGTGGGTGCTCAAGACATATGATCGGAGATGTGAGCAAGTTCACCACTATTAGCTACCTAAGAGAAGGGACAGTTTCCTTTGAAAATAATGGGAAACTCAAAAATAATTGGTAGAGGCACCATTGAGGTATCTCCTACAATTTCTATCCATAAAGTTCATTTGATTAAAGATATGAAATTTAATTTACTTAGTGTAAGTCAATTATGCGATGCGGGCTATAGGGTTGAATTTCATGATAGGAAATGTCTAATTAAACAAAACGGGTCAGAAAATGTCATGCTGAAAGGGTATAGAGAGGCTAACCTTTATTATCTTGATCTTACTTATGCTTCTAACAATTTGCCTAAGTGTCTCATGTCTAAAGAAGAAGAAGGGTGGTTGTGGCACCGAAGACTTGGGCACATCAACATGAGGAGTATTACAAGAGTGGCAAAGGAAGAATTGGTGAAGGGGCTCCCTATGATCAAGTATGAGAAGACCAAGATGTGTGATGCATGACAGGAGGGTAAGCAATCAAAATCATCACACAAAGGTAAAACCCTAACTGTTATTATTTTTCCTTTAGAGCTATTACATATTGATCTTTTTGATTGCCATAGTACTCCCTCACTAGTAGGGAGTAAATATTGTTTGGTAATAGTAGATGACTTTTCTAGATTTACTTGGGTATTTTTCATGAAACATAAGGTTGAGACCTTAGGAATCTTTATAGGCTTTAGTAAGAGGGTTGAAAATGAGAAACATCTCAAAATCAACCGCATTAGGGGTGACCATGGTGGGGAGTTTCAAAACTCAAACTTCTCACAAATTTGTGTAGAAAATGGGTATAAGCATTAATTTTCATGCCTAAGGACTCCTCAACAAAATGGGGAAGTAGAGAGGAGAAATAGAGCCCTATAAGAAGTCGCTACGACTATGCTCAATGCATATTCTCTTCCTAACTATTTTTAGGTCGAAGAGGTAAATACCGCTTGTTACATTCAAAATCGGGTTTTAGTACATAGATTCTTAGGTAAAACCCCATTTGAGTTGCGGAATGGGAGAATTCCACAAGTTCATTACTTTAGAGTTTTTGGATGTAAGGTTTACATTCTAAATACCAAGGATGACCTAAGGAAGTTGGAATCAAAAGTGAATGAGGGAATCTTAGTTGGCTATTCATCCACTAGTAGGGGTTATAGAGTCTACAACAAAAGGACTAAGGTAATTGAGGAGTCTTCAAATGTTGATTTTGATGAATCTACAAATACTTATCCTAGGAAAGCCTCAATTGATAAGGACATAGAGGAAAGTCAACCCCTTGTCCAAAGAATTCAAGACTTACATTTGGAGGACAATGATCAAGGGGGAGGGAGAAGTACCCTAGAGGATGAACATCAAGTAGTCAATGAACCCACAACCTCTAGGCTCTTAAGGAATCACCAAGATCACCCCATGGACCAAATAGTGGGTGATGTCACTCAAGGGGTAAGGACTAGGTCCTATTTTAGAGACCAAAGTAGTCAAATTGCCTTGATCTCTCAATTAGAACCTAAACCTATTGATAAGACATTAGGTGATGTGGATTGGGTCTTAGTCATGCAAGAAGAGCTAAATCAATTTGAAAGAAGTGAAGTTTGGGAGTTGGTTCCTAGGCCCAATTACTGCACCATTGTCACCACTAGATAAGTCTTTAGGAACAAACTAGATGATCAAGGTAAGATTATTAGGAACAAGGCTAGATTGGTAGCTAAGGAGTTTAACAAAGTTGAGGGACTAGACTATGATGAGACCTATGCCCCCGTAGCTAGATTAGAGCCCATTAGAATTCTACTAGCCTATGCCGCTCACATGGGTTTCACAGTTCACCAAATGGATGTGAAGTCAGCATTCATTAATGGGGTCATTAAGGAAGAGGTCTATGTAGAACAATCCCCTAGGTTTGAAGACCCAAACTATCCTAGACACGTTTACAAATTGAGAAAAGCCTTGTATGGATTGAAACAAGCTCCCCGGGCTTGGTATGAAAGGTTTTCCTCATTTCTAGTGTCTAAGGGTTTTAGGAGAGGAATAATTAACCCAACCTTGTTCCTAAAATCTAAGGATAAGGACATATTTGTGGCCCAAGTTTATGTAGATGATATCATCTTTGGGTCCACAAATAGTAATTTTCTACAAGAGTTCATCAAGTGTATGGAAGATGAATTTGAGATGAGCCTTGTAGGAGAGTTAACTTTCTTTTTAGGACTTCAAGTTAAGCAAATAAATGAAGGGACACATGTATTTCAAACTAAGTATGCTAGGGAAATGCTAAATAAATTTGGCTTAGAAAATGCTAAGGTAGCATCTACCCCTATAGGAACAAATGTGAAAATGGATAGTGATGTTGAAGGGAAAATGGCAGACTCAAAACAATATAGGAGCATGATTGGTAGTCTATTGTACCTAATCGCTAGTAGACCCGATATACTATTTGCAGTACGTATGTGTGCAAGGTACCAATCATGTGCCAAAGAGTCCCATTTAGTGGTAGTAAAGAGGATCCTAAGGTATGTTAAAGCTACTCTCAATGTCGGGCTTTGGTATCCTAGAACCTCAAATGTTGATCTTATTGGATACACCGACTCGAACTATGCGGGGTGTAAACTAGATAGGAAGAGTACTAGTGGAAGATGTCAATTCCTTGGGTTTTCTTTAGTTAGTTGGAGTAGTAGGAAACAACTATGTGTTGCCCTATCAACAACGAAAGCCGAATATGTGGCAATGGGTGGTTGTGTGCCCCAACTACTTTGGATCATGCACACATTAGAGGATTATGAGTTACATTATTCCAAGGTCAAAGTCTTGTTTGATAATGTAAGTACAATCAATTTGACTAAAAATCCAGTTCACCATTCTAGAACAAAACATATTGAAGTGAAGCATCACTTCATTAGGGACCATGTGGTAAGGGGTGACATAGACTTGCACTATGTTGAGTCAAAGTCAAACCTTGCCGACAGTTTTACCAAGCCTCTTCCCGAATCGGAGTTTACATCCTTAAGAAGGGGCCTTGGTATGTGTTTTGTAGATGTCTAGGATGAACCTTGGGGTAATAGATAAAGAAGGTGGTGCTTGATCCATTAGGATGATACAATTGGTTCACTTGTGCTTATGGCATAGTGTTGAATCATTAAATGTATCAAAATTATTGAAAATAGGCCAACATGGGAAAGACATTTGTTTAATTAATGGGCATTTTGCCCAAAGATCATGGTTGGACATTTTAAACATTTGAAAACCATTTCATGTCTTATATGTTTTTCCATAAGCTTAGAAGACATATGATTTTAAAATTAGGTTGAATGATTGATACAAACTTAGTGGTTTTCAAAAATTTTGAACTTTAGTCAAAAGTCAAGCATGTTTGAAATTTTTCATGAACTGATATTTTATCTTGATAGAGTATATTATATCAAACATGTCTGCAAATTTTTATATTTTTTGGAATTTTTTTGGAGGTTTCTGAAATTCGGCTCAGAAGATGAAATTTCCCACTGACAGAGTATCAGTCTTGGGGTAGTCGACTGGCACGCCTGATTTCAGCCTGCTAAGAAATTTTTCAGAAATCGAAATCTCTCTCATTTGATGCCATGGGTTTGGGTTGCTTGGGGCAATCATTTTGATGGTGTCAAAGGGGGAGAATGTGTGGTTTAAATTAGATTTTTAGCTTAAAATGGGTGGTTTAAGTTAGATGTTTAGCTTAAATTTTGGAGTATGATTGAAAATGGATGAAGGCATAGGTTAAGGGGGAGGTTACCTCTTAGGTTTTGCTATGTCTTATATTTTTAATTGTTGTTGCTTAGTTAGATTTGCAACTTAACTTAGATTATGATAAGAATTGAAAATGAGAGAAGACATTAGTTAAAGGGGGAGGTTCCTCGTAGTTTTACTATGTCTTGTTTTTCAATTGCTACTGTTATTTATTGATGATTGGTTATTATTTATTCCCTAACTTAAACATATTGTCACACATCAAAAAGAGGGAGATTGTTGAGGCAATCGACCCAAGAATGATCGGGAAGATCATGGTTTTGATATGTGTGTGCCAATATGTTTAAGGTTAGGGTGTTGTGTTGTATATGATATGTTTGATTGAGTTTGCAGGACTTATAGAATCACACATGGAGAACATATCCGAGGGAGGAGAGCTCCAAGGGCAAGCCGGGAAGTGGACTTCAAGGGCACACGTGAAGGGTGGCATGGAGGCAAGCCAAGGAAGGCTTGTGTGCGCATACGAGGGACGATAGCCAGAGGAAGAAGACTTCAAGCCAAGGGAGCATACCTGAAGGCATATGTGAAGGAGAGTGTTTAGAGTGACTGTAAGTGAGTATAGAGGCTGGGCAGTCGACTGGTCGGAGGGCAGTCGACTGGTCGGAGGGCAGTCGACTGGTCGGAGGGCAGTCGACTACCAAAACTCACAGAAAGTTTTCAACCTCGGACTAGTCGACTGCCCCAGGGGCAGTCAACTGGTCACTCCCCAAAACTAGCCATTGGATGGCATTTATTGCTAGGCTAGTCGACTACCCCAGGGGCAGTCGACTGGTGCGGGTCTGGACAGCTTGCGAAGTTGTCTTGTTCTCTTATAAAAAGGAGACTTTTTGGCACGAGTACGGTATGGTTTCTTACTGTATTGAAGTGCTGCTAGTGCCCTGATTGATCAGATCTTCCTCTCAATCTTCATCGCATCTTGTAAAGAAGAAGAAAACGATTTTTGTAAAGGTTTCTCCACCTTGAAGGAGGGTTTCATAGTGGAGAGTGTGCAACCATGTGGATCCTTGGATTAGTCACCCTTCCGGATGGATACCAAGTAAAAATACTCTGAGTTAGCATTGTTCTTTCGTCTTTCACATATTTTGTTTGTATTGTGCTAACCTCTTTGTAGAGAATTCGACAAAAAAGTGCTATTCACCCCCCCTAGCAAAGCACGCGATCTAACATAATCCTGCTACTTTCTTTGCTCCACCATGTTTCTTCTTCTTCTTTCCTTTTGGTTTAGAAGTAGAAACCTCTTGAGCAATGAAAGTCTGTGAAAGGGAAAACGCCTCTGCCTCCTCAAGTTCTGTCAGAAGTTCTGCCCACGAATATGAATGCTTGTCCATATTGTAGCTTAGGCGAAACTTCTCAAAACTCTATGGTAGAGAATGGAGGATGAGATCGACCTGGGTTTCCCCATCGATTTGTGCTCCAAGGATATCCATCCCTTTCAGCCAAGCCATCATTTTGAGAACATGTTCCCTCACGAGAATACCCTCAACTAGGATGGTTGTTGTCAAGTTCTTCATTACCTCCTGCCTAGCTGCCCGATTACTTTGCCCGAAGAGTTCGTCGAGTTTGGATGTTTTATCACTGGTAATGGATGAAGCCTGATTTTAATGGCACTCAGTCGTCTCGTCTGCTTCTAACCATTTTGTAAAATATTGAAACTCCTCTTCAGTATTAATCTCGCTAGGCTTTTCGTCACAGAACTCAACAAGATCACGTTTAGGTTCCTCGGCAGTAGAGACAAAGTCCATATTTAATTCCCAATCCATATTGTTATTAGGGGCATTTATTTAGTTCTCTCTTTCAATTAGAACAAGTGGGTCTAGATCCATTTTAAAATACCTGAGAATCACAACAATCACACACTTTAGTTTTTGAAAATAAATTGACTCCTCAAAATAATAAAATTCCAAAAACAACCAACACCTCAAAACACCGAGAATTTTGCATGCCACGATGGTGTGGACGTATAAGAATTCTACATTTGTGAGAGGAGGTTTTATTCATTAATTTTACTATCTTGTCATCCTAACTATCTGACAACTAAAATTAATAGTTGGTCCTCTTCGACCTTACAAATAATAGCAGTGACTCCGATGGGGAGGATACTATTATTTATATCTAAGTGTTTACCATTACACGACACTAAGAAAAATTATTTCCGATTATGTGTCTTCCGATGGGGAAGTACACACGGTCTTCAATAATTTTTTATAGTCTTTTCTGACCTAGTGATCCGTAGAACATGCCCATCTGATGGGGAGGAAGGCACTCAGAACCGACGCACAGACTTGTTCGCATCACTTATCAGATTGTAATGGAGGCCACGGGACCCTTAGGGTCCCTCTCCCACTTAGTTATTTACGTTGAGGTTTTTTACATGCACATACCACGGCAAGCACATAAACCAATATAATAGACAATGAAAAAATCCTAGATTTTTTCAACTATTATGGCCTTGGTCTCTAATGCGCCTCCAGTCGTGTCGCCACCTCGTCCACTCCATCCTTTCCATGCGCAGCCACCATGAAGGAGTCCCGAGTCGAGATGACTAACTTACTTATTTACATCCATTGATCCGATACTCTATAAAGGAGTGTACATGTAGTCTAGATCAAAAGTAAATAAAAGCTTGACTAAACAAGTGTCATATTTAATTACAAAAATTAAATAACTTATTTAGCCTCGTCAACCCCGAGGATTCAATTAATTTACAACACACACAATCAATCACATACATAACCTATTAATGCCATAATAGTTGGAATCTAGTGCCTGCAACAAAGAGTTAGCCTACGTACATCCAAAAATTATCCAGCAAAAATAATGTACATGATAATGTGCAGAAAAATAACCGAATCCTGAACACACAAAACCCGAAACCTGGCTCTAATACTAATTGTTGGGTATGGCTTGGCGGTTTCACAAGCAACCACGGGGTCGAACATGTGAGACCTCTCTATGTCTACGGAATAAAATGTAATCTGAATAGAGACCCGTCTCCCAAATGACCATCTCGTCATCGTGTTAATTTATCTAAGTTACAACTTAGCCAAAACCAAGGTTAAGACCTTGTAACTTTCTGGATTAATTAACCGCAGAAAAGATGACGAATGGATTGCCGATTTTCGTGTTTATAATCAGGGTCTATGACATTAATTAGCAAATAATTAACTCATGATAATTAATTAAACATATGCATATGATAGCAAATATCTAAGCAATAAATAACAAGAAAACAAACGGAGCTAGGG
This sequence comes from Boesenbergia rotunda, assembly GCA_024364735.1. NCBI lineage: Eukaryota > Viridiplantae > Streptophyta > Magnoliopsida > Zingiberales > Zingiberaceae > Boesenbergia > Boesenbergia rotunda. The sequence continues at coordinate 26,973 of JAGFNQ010006285.1, read as the reverse complement.
AGAGGTATACCTCGCCTTTTACCTCACAGTCTTCTACCTTATGACCCTCCCCTCCTGGACGTCGTCTGGGCAATGAGCTACCAAGACGCGGAGTGACCAAGGCATCCAATTAATCCTTTCCCTTCTTTGCATCAACACCAAACCCTAAGGTTAGGGTTTGACTCCCACCGTCGACCCTCCAAAGAAGAGGAGATGAAGTTGGGGAAGAAAAGCTTCACTTCCACCCGAGCCAACCTCCTCACCTTCTTCCTATCTCACAACAACAATCCCGCAAGGAAGAAGCGCTCCTCTCACCTCTCCCTTTTCCGGCGACAAACACCAAAAGGGAGAGCTTCTCCCACCGGCCGACCACCTCCCTCCCTCCTTCCCTTTTGCGCGCTGCAAGGAAGGAAGAGCTTCCTCCTTGCTCTGAGAGCCCAGCAGCAAAAGAAAAAGAGGACCAAGTGAAGAAAGCTAAGCCCTTTCTTCACCTCCACCGCCGACAACAACTTCCTCCTCGTGCCGCCGCTTCTTGCTTCCCTTCGCCGTCTGGCCTCCATAAAAGGAAGATGAAGGACCTTCCTTTTTCTTGTGATCGTCGGTAATGAGAAGAGCAAGAAGAAGAAGGGAAGGAGATGGGTTTCTCCTCCCACCCGCCAGCGCCCTAGGAGAGAGAGAGAGAGAGAGGGAGAGAGGGAGAAAGGGAGAGGTTTTAGGGTTTTAATCTCAATTAATTCTCAATTAATTATGGATTAATTATTAGCCTTGTATCATGACTCCTATGGGGTATTTATAGGGCTAAGGTAGGGACCATGAGAAGAAGTTGGTTCTTGGCCTGCTAGTGGATCCAAACCCGATCCATTAATGGAGATCTATTCCACTAAAGGATCCCATTGAACTTCCTCACCAACCCCCATATTTTCATATGGGCTCCACCTATTATGAGTCGTCCATCTCCCCGTGTTTAAGATATCGAAACCCGATAATTAATTTAATTTACTGACAATTAAAGTAATTATTCTCTTGATCCTTGATTAGTACCACTCAACCTTTTCATCATGTCAGACCATAGTCCACTTGCAAGATTTGACATGACGATCCTTTTGAGCTCACCAAGGGGCATCATCATCCTGACTCACCAGGACACAGATTCCGTCAATAATCAACGATACACCATATAATTAATATTATTTCCTAATTTATCGGGCCTATTGATTTAACAGAATAAATCTCGCTCATTGCTAAGTCAAAGAAATAATAATTAATTATACGTGCCCATTATTATTTCGGGATTAAGAGATCTTACTCCATATATATATATATCCGAGGTCTAATCCAATTTATGAAGTCAGTACAAAATTAGATGGCCTCTCTTTTGGTCCTACTCAATGCACACAAAGTGCACTAGTGCAATTCTATGGTTAAGACAAACCACACCTAATTGCACTACAACCATCCCGATGGTTTGTCCAACTCCATCTCGGTTGTGAGCCTCTTTCTTATACTTTTGCAAGGAACTTGATAACATGATCTTCTGTGCGACACCACACACCATGTTATCTACAATACCAAGTATGAGACATGTTGTACAGATACAAATATAAATATGCACCGTGTGATTTTGCGATTCTCTTTAAAATGTAAATGTATTCTAACCAAAAGCAAGGCTTTTAGTATACATCCTAACACTTGCAAGGGCTAACGTGTTATATTTAGGAGATGTCTAATAATTACCATTTTGTTAATCAATTTAGACTCTTAAATCCATGTTTTGATCCCTTTTATATGTTTAATCTTGTATTTACACTAGGTTCCATGAGTTATTTCTATTTTTGGTTTTGGATGCAATTCTTTCTATATTTGAGATATTGTGGCATTAAAATTTGAATCTAATTTTGTAGGCTTTGAATGATCATGGACCTAGATCAGATTGGATCAAGTTTGAGTCAAACTTGGATTTGGATAAAGATGATCAAGCATTGGAAGAATGTGGGTCGTCCAATCAAGAAACGGGGAGATCTGAGCCATCCATCAGCTTCTGGTCAATCCGAGCTCAAGATAGAGTTAATCAAGACCATAGATCAAAATCTGAAGTTTTGGTCCAAATCAGAAGCCATCTAGCCGTTGAATCAAGCTCAAGGGGAGTCTTAGCCATCTATTCAAAAATCAAGGCAATCTGAGCCATCCGTTGCAGATCTGATCGATCTAAGCTGAGGAGAAGTAGATCCAGACCATTGATGGAAATCAAGAAAATTTGGGTTCAATCCGAGATGATCTGATCGTTGGATTAAGCGAGGATGATCACAACCGTTCAATTTCAAATGGAATTAATCAAAATCAGAAACTCCTCCACCACGCTCAGTGGTTGCGAATTCTGTAGTTGTTCTTCCCAGTTCATCATTTTCGTAGCTTTCTTCTCCGTTTCTTCCCGCAGCCGCATCAGATCTGAGCTTTGTTCAAGTTTCCGAATCATCAAGGGAGCTTTCCGGTGAAGTTTGCAAGCAATCGCGTCGCTGCCAAGCTCCGGTGAGGGTTTCACCGAGAGCTTGCTTCATCCAATCAATTCCTGCTTGATCGTCAATCGTCATCAATCGGAGCATTCAGAGGGGTTTTCTGAAGTGTTTTGAGGGTTCTTGAGCCGCAATCGCCATCCAAATTAGCAAGGAGGAAGAGATCGGAGGAGGATTCAGATCGCGCAACCAAGTTGAAGCTAAACTGCTCACGGAAGTCGAATCTCTGCTGATTTGTCGAGCTAGAGGGTTTCTAGCTGGTTCTTGTGTGACGGCAAGAAGGATCTTGGATTGAAGGGAAGGATCTGATGTCAATTTGCTGTTAATTTCATTTCTGAATTCTGTTTCCTTCGTTGTTCAGTTTGTATCAGTTCGCATTTCAGCATCTGATCGGTTTGTTTGATCGATCAGGTAAGCATCTGATCGGTCTGTTGACCGATCAGGCTAGTATATAATCGGTCTATTGACTGATCAGGCAAGCATCTGATCGGTCTGTTGACCGATCAGGCAGTTCTCAGATTCATTCAATCCTATTCTGTTATCAATTTTCATCACAACCCTGTCCTTTAGTAATTTTTGTTTCAAACTTCACATTTCTGCAATTTAGCGATAGCTCTTATGCTTTCCTACATTTAAAGTTAGTTCTTGAATTTTTAATCTCATAGTTCAAATTGAATTGCTTAGTTCTCAAATAAGGATAAGTGTAGTATCCTTGTCTCAGTTTTCAAATAGGGATAGTTAGTTTCATTCATTCTGTTTTCGTCTTAAATTTCATTCCTTATCGCAAAACAAACCCCCATTCCAATTGAAAACCCAAAACATTAAACGACGAATTCAAGCTTGAACTAAGCACTCTTAACTAGTCCTTGGAAAAATACGACTTGAGGCCCCTATACTACACTTAGATTTGTGAGCTAAGGGGTTTCAATTTATAAATTCATATTTGAGGCTCATCATGACACTCGTTATTGGGTCCATCAAATTTTTGGCACCGTTGCCGGGGAACTACACTAGTTGAGTTTGTTTAATTTGAGTTTGTGCTTAATTTCATATTCTGTGATACTATTTCATTTGTTTTAGCTTTCTATATACATTTGCTGTCATTTTGTTTGTTTTATGACCAGGACTGTAGGTGATGATATTGTGGAGTTTGATCCTGAGATAGAGAGGGCATTCAGAGCTAGGAGAAATCAAGGAAGAGTTTCAGAAGTTATTGAAAAATTTTCTACTCATTCAAGCAGTCCCATGGCAGATCATTAGAAGACTATGAAGGAGTTTGTAGCCCCAGATGATGCATTTCAATATTCTTGTATTGCTTATCCAGAGTTAGCTGGTGATTTTGAGCTGAGATCAGGCCTTATTCATCTACTTCCCAAGTTTCAGGGACAATCAGGAGAGGATCCTAATAGACATTTGCATGAGTTCCATGTAGTGTGCTCCACTATGAAGCCTCAAGGGATTTCTGAAGAGGACATCAAATTAAGGGCATTTCCATTTTCTTTGACTGGAGCAGCTAAAGACTGGTTTTATTATTTGCCTACTGGACATGTTGCTAGTTGGATTGCCATGAAGAATGCATTTTTAGAGAAGTATTTTCCAGCTTCAAGAACAGCTATTATCAGAAAGAGCATCTATGGTATTCAACAAGCAGTGGGAGAGACCTTATATGACTATTGGGAGAGATTCAACAAGCTGTGCTCAAGCTGTCCACAACATCAAATAAGTGAGCAACTTCTTATTCAGTATTTCTATGAAGGTCTACTTCAGATGGATAGAATCATGATTGATGCTGTAGTTGGAGGATCTCTAGTGAACAAAACCCCAGATCAAGCTAGAGAATTGATTCAAAATATGGCGGAGAACTCTCAACAATTTGGAAGTAGGGCTCTTTCCACTAGAGGGGTGAATGAAGTTCAAATGGTTTCAAATGAACAAAAAGAGATGAAGAGTTCTTTGATGGAGCTTACTTCTTTGGTGAAGCAAATGACATTGAATAATGTGAGCCAAAATCAAAACTTTTCAGTAGCTTCACCTACAAATCAAGTGATGAGGTTGTGTAGCATTTGTTCAAGTCAAGAGCATAATTCGGATTTGTGTCCAAATTTACAATAAGATGAATCATTAGTCGCTTTGACTAGAGGAGGCCAATTCCAACAAAGAAACAATCCATATTCATCTTCTTACAATCCGGGATGGAGGGGTCACCATAATTTGATGTATGGTAATTCATTCTATCAACAAAGCACTCCACAACAACCCCTACAACAATTCCAACCGAATTTCTAGAATTCTTGGCAAGGGCAGCCACAGTTTCAGAATTTCCAGCAGCAATTTCAGCCATTTCAGCAATCAATTCAGCCATTTCAGCCTCAATTCCAGCAAAATCAGCAAGGGTTTCAACCACTTCAGACTTTCCAACATCAAAATCAGCAAGGTTTTCAACAAATTCAGCAACCTTTTCAACCAAACAATCAGAATTTTCCACTTGGAAATCAGAATTTTCAGCCCCAACAATTTCATCTTTCAAACCAACAATTTCAACCCCAAAATCAGAATTTTCAGAGCAACAATTTTCAACAATTTCCACCAAGTTCTCAACCTAATTTTCAGCAATTTCAACAGCCTATTCAACCATTTAATCAGCCCCAACAACCTAATTTTCAACAATTTCAACAGCCTATTCAACCATTTAATCAGCCCCAACAACCTCATTTTCAGAATTCACAGCCTACTCAAGGATTTCAGCAACCTAATATTTCATTTCAATGCCAACAAAAGTTCCATGCTAATCAAGGAGGTTTTGGGAGCTTTAGTGGGTTCAATCAACAATAACAAAGGCTTGAGGAGATGATGCAACAAATTCTTCAACAAAAATAAATTTTGCAACAACAACAAGGGCAACAAAAGAATGATTCCACTCTTCAAAACATTGAAAGACACATTGGACAACTAGTTAGTGGAATGAATCAAATGCAAGCCCAGGGATCAAGTCAATTACCTTCTCAAGCAACTCCTAATCCTAAGGGAAATGTTAGTGCAATAACTTTGAGGAGTGGGAGAGTCGCTTCAAGTCTAAACACTCCAAGGGCTGATTTTTCTGAAAAAATTACAGCACCTAGTTTTCTAGCTTAGAACAGCCCCAAAATTGATTCTACATCAGTTGGAAGTGACCCTAGTTCAAGCCTAAGGCCCTCTTCTATTGATCATGCGAATTTGGAGGAAGAACAAGGAGAAATCAGTGAAAAACATGCACCTACAGTAGCTACACAAATAGAAATTTCTGCTCAAGACCCAATTCCGAAAATTTCAGCTCAAGAGGAGGAACCGAGGGTCCCTTTACCTTTCCCACAATGTAAGACTCAAGCTAAAAAGCATGTAGAGGAGGAGAAGGCAAAGGAGTATCAAGATCTTGTGAAACTATTTAGTAAGGTAGAAATTAATGTGCTATTGTTGACTATGATCAAGCAAATACCCAAGTATGCCAAATTTCTCAAGGATTTGTGTGTGCACAAGAAGAAGCTAAAGGAGAATGAATTGGTCAGTTTAGGGAAGAATGTTTCAGCTCTTATTCATTCAATTCCTCAGAAATGTGAAGATCCAAGAGTTTTTACTATGTCTTGTGAGATTGGGAGGAGTATTTTTCATAATGTTATGTTAGATTTGGGAGCTTCTATTAATGTGATGCCTAGATCATTTTTTCATTTGCTTGGTATTGGATCGATGCAGCCTACAGGAGTGATTATTCAGTTAGCAGATAGGAGTCAGACTCACCCAGCTGGAATCATTGAAGATGTATTAGTGAAGGTGAAGGAGTTGATTTTTCCTGCGGACTTCTATATCTTGGACATGGAGGGGGATTATCAAGCACATAGATCTCCACTTATTCTTGGGAGACCATTCTTGAAGGCTGCGAGGATGAAGATTGATGTATATGCAGGCACACTTTCTATAGAGATATGAGACACAGTGATTCAGTTTAGTATTTTTGATGCTATGAAGCATCCCAGAGAGGATCATTCTATCATGAGCATGGATATTTTAGATGGGTTAGTTGATGCGGATTTATATGCTGATAGAGGTTCACTTGATATTCACAGAGGATATATTATTTCAGATGAGGCTGAGGATGTATTAGCTATAGAGGAGGCAGATGTGAAGAATGTATCTGATTCACTTTCAGTTGGAGATGATTCTATAGGTGTAGGGGATTGCACTAAGCCCCAGGGATCACCTATATTGATTGACATGTCAGGAGATTCAGAGGATAGGTGTGAGAGTGTAGGGGATTGCACTGAGCCCCAGGGATCACCCATACCTACTGAGCAGCCACAGATAGAGTTAAGCCACAGAGAGGAGCAGTGTCTACCTGTTATTATCGCCCGAAACTTGGATTCGAAGCAAGAGGACAGATTATTGCAAGTTCTGAGGTAGCATAAGAAAGCTATTGGGTGGACATTAGCTGACATACCTGGTATTAGCCCCATCATTTGTATGCACAAGATATTTTTAGAGGAGAATGTGAAGCCAGTCAGGCAGCCACAGAGAAGGTTAAATCCACTGATTCTAGATGTTGTAAAGAAAGAGGTGACTAGACTTTTACAGGTAGGCATTATATACCCTATTTCTGATAGTAAGTGGGTTAGCCCTATTCATGTGGTTCCTAAGAAGTCAGGAGTGACAGTGGTGGCTAATGAGAGTAATGAGTTAGTACCAACCAGGGTGAAGAATTCATGGAGAGTTTGTATTGATTACAGGAAGCTGAACCAAGTCACGAGGAAAGATCACTATCCCTTGCCTTTTATTGATCAGATGTTAGAGAGGTTGGCAGGGAAGTCTCACTATTGCTTCCTAGATGGATATTCAGGTTATTTTCATATTTGTATAGACTCGGAGGATCAGGAGAAGACCACTTTCACTTGTCCTTTCGGTACATTTGCTTATCGACGCATGCCATTTGGGCTTTGCAACGCCCCAGGGACTTTCCAGCGGTGTATGGTAAGTATTTTTGGTGAGTTACTTGAACACTGCATGGAAATATTTATGGATGATTTTTCTGTATTTGGCACATCATTTGATACTTGTTTGGATAATTTGTCTAGGGTACTCCATTGATGCATTGAAACTAATCTTGTCTTGAATTTTGAAAAATGTCATTTTAGAGCATGGGATTGTTTTAGGATATATAGTCTCTAGGAAAGAAATTGAAGTAGATCCTGCTAAAGTTATTGTTATATCTTCTCTATCATACCCCGTATGCGTACGGGATGTTCGAGCTTTCCTTGGCCATGCAGGATTTTACAGGAGATCTATTAGAGACTTCAGTGAGATTGCTCGCCCTTTGACTAGACTTTTACAGAAGGATGTAGATTTTTGCTTTGACGAAAAATGCAAGGAAGCTTTTCAGAGATTGAGGGAGACTCTTATTTCAGCTCCTATTATTAGACCTCTTGATTGGACTTTACCTTTTGAGTTGATGTGTGACGCATCAAATTTTGCTGTAGGAGTTGTACTTGCACAGAGGGTGGATGGAGCGCCACATGTTATTTGCTATACTTCCAAGACCTTAGATGCTGCTCAGGCTAACTATACCACCACAGAAAAAGAGCTCCTTTCCATTGTTTTTGCTTTGGATAGATTTAGATCATATTTGTTATGTTCTCATGTGATTGTATTTTCTGATCATGCAGCCTTAAAGTACCTTTTGAAGAAGCCGGTTGCAAAGCCCATATTGATTAGATGGATGCTTCTACTTCAAGAGTTTGATTTGGAGATTCGAGATAGGAGTGACAAGGAGAACTTGGTGGCAGATCATTTGAGCAGGATAGAGGGAGATGGACACCCTACCACCATTGATGATGATTTTAGAGATGAGCGTCTTTTAGTGGTGCATGGTGAGTTGCCATGGTATGCGGATCTAGTTAACTATTTAGTAGCTAATATTTTTCCTGCACAATTTACTAAGGCTCAAAAAGATAAATTTAAGAGTGATGCTAAATTCTATGTGTGGGATGATCCTTACTTGTGGAAATTTTATAGTGATCAAATAATTAGAAGATGCATACCTGATCATGAGTTTCACTCAGTTCTTACACTTTGTCATTCGTCAGCCTGTGGAAGACATTTTGGTCCACAGAGGACTACTAGGAAGATTTTAGAGTGTGGATTATATTGGCCTACTTTATTCTATGATGCTTATTTATTTTATAAAAAGTGAGACATATGTCAGAGGACAGGGAACATAGTAGCTAGGAATGAAATGCCCCAACAAACTATATTTTTTTGTGAAATTTTTGATGTATGGGGGATAGACTTTATGGGACCTTTTCTTGCATCTTGTGGATTTTTGTATATATTACTTGCTGTTGATTATGTATCCAAATGGGTGGTGGTCATTTCCTCCAGGATTGACGATTCATATGTTGTTGTGAGTTTTGTTAGGTCACACTTTTTTATAGGTTTGGAATTCCAAGAGCTATCATAAGTGATCAAGGGTCACATTTTTGCAACAAGAACATGAAGGCATTACTCAATAAGTATGAGGTTGTACATAAAGTGTCTATTTCCTACCACCCCCAAACTAATGGACAAGCAGAGATATCAAATAGAGAGATTAGGGCAATCTTGGAGAAGACTGTGGGGCATAGTAGAAAAGATTGGAGCAAAAGACTTGATGATGCATTGTGGGCCTATCGGACGACATATAAGACACCTATTGGAATGTCTCCCTACCGACTTGTTTATGGGAAAACTTGTCACTTACCCGTGGAGATAGAGCATAGAGCTTATTGGGCGGTGAAAGCTTGCAATTTTGATGCAAATAAAGTGGGAGAAGAAAGGAAGCTACAACTTGAAGAACTTGAGGAGATAAGATTGGAAGCATATGAAAACTCAAGGATTTACAAGGAGAAGACTAAGAACTTTCTGTTGGATCGAGAGAAAATGATAGAGGGGGTGAATATCGTAAGTCATTTCGGATTGGAAAAGAGAATACGCAGTGGAAAAATTAAAACTAAGCAAGACACAAAACACCAAGATTTTACTTGGTTCGGAGTCGCGATCGGCACCTACTCCAAGGCCCACGGTCGTTGACCGTTTACTGCGGGCAATTCTATATGTGCGCAAAGGGTTTACAAGAATTGTATATCAATTGTAGTACAGTAAACTTAAAAGAACAGCTCTTCGTTACCGACGTCCGGTGTGGAATGAATCTCGGAGCAGAGGGGCGTCGTCGGCGCTTGTATCTTGAGTCAGGAGGTTTCCGGAGCAGAGCGCTTGAGTAGAAGAGCATATTGGCGTTGGAAGAAGTGTTGTTTGAAGCCTTGGGGTCGAGAGGCTATTTATAGCCTCCTGGGGCGCCCCCCCCCCCCACGTGTCAGCCGATCCGAGCAACTCTCGGTCAGCCCTTATCCCACTCGAATAGGGCTGAGAGTTGACTGTTGGGGCGCCCGGGACGCTGGGGGCGCCCGGGTTGACTTGATCCGCGGGCTTCTCGCTGGCTTGACTCTATCCGCTTCGTTGGGTTGAGCACGGGGCGCCCGAGGCATCCAGGGTGCCCGAGAGTACGGGGGCGCCCCGCCCAGTGAGCTTCCGATGCATACTTTTACTGAACTCATGTTTGGCTTGTACTTAGGGCGCCCGAGTCCTTCCGGGCGCCCAACCCAACTGCTGCCTCACTCCTTTGAGGCTTTCTGAGCTGTAGACACTCGTTCCTTCGGTCCTGCATCCAGGGTTAGTACCAAAACAAGATAGAGCAAATATGTTAGTGAGTCTTACAACCATAGCTGTCTTGGTTCTAACTTTGGGTCTCCAAAATGGAGCCCTAGGTCGAAACGACGCCTACTGTTCCCTCACCGGGGAACGCGTCCTCACCTACTCCTCTCAGGAGAATTTACCTGATGCCAACCGACTCCTCCGGTTGGACTTTTGCCCAGCAGTCCTTCGCCAGGTGCTTAGCTGTCCTTCGCCAGGTCTTCAGTACCAAGCAGTCCTTTTCCTGGTGCCTAGCATTCCTTCATTAGGTCTTCAATACCGAGCAGTCCTTCGCCTGGTGCCTAGCATTCCTTCGCTAGGTCTTCGACTCCTAGCAGCCCTTCACTAGGTGCCCAGCAACCCTTCGCTGGGTCTTCGGTTCCAGGCAGTCCTTCGCCTGGTGCCTAGCAGTACTTCGCTAGGACTTTCAGTCTGCACACTTAAGTAGCATGTTAGATAAACATAACATCTTAACTTTTGAACCCTTTTGCCATTATGAAAACACTAGTTCGACTTGGGTGCTGTATGCACCAACAATCTCCCCCTTTTTGATTTATGGCAACCCAGTTCAAAAAGTTAAGTTAATCAGTACAGATGATATAAAATTTTAGTTTCCTCCCTCTGGAAGGAATCTCCCCTAGGTTTTTCAAAAGTTCGTGGGGTTTTTAACAAACATTTCTAAGTCTAAAGATGGAATTAATTTTTCAAACACTTAGAACAATTTTCAAAAGAACCTTTAGAAACATATTTTCCAAAAAAATTGGTTGTGCACTTTTGAAGGTTTACACTTTAAGAAATTTCAAGTCAGTAGAAAAGAAACATCTTCTGAAGTTTTAAGTTCTTAGAACCATAGCTTAAGTTTAAGATAAGTACTTAGAAAAATTTACAACTGCTTAAGTTTTAAGTTCTTAGAAAAACTTTTTGAAAAACAACTTGGGTTTAAATACTTAAAAAGATTTTTGAACACAGCTTAAGTTTAAGTACTTAAGAAAGATTTGAAAGCAGCTTAAGTTTAAGTACTTAAAAAGATTTGAAAGTAGCTTAAGTTTAAGTTCTTAAAAAGATTTGAAAGTAGCTTAAGTTTAAGTTCTTAAAAAGATTTGAAAGTAGCTTAAGTTTAAGTGCTTAACAAAGATTTTTGACACAGCTTAAGTTTAAGTACTTAAGAAAGATTTGAAATCAGCTTAAGTTTAAGTACTTAAAAAGATTTGAAAGCAGCTTAACTTAGAGAAAGTTTTGAAGAAAAACTTAGTAATTTTGAAAACAAATAGATTAAGTACTTTTTGAAGAAAGAATAAAGTTTTGAAATTTTGAATTTTGAAAAAAAATTTAAGCTTCTCTCCTTTCCTATCTCTCCCCCTTTGCCATATATCAAAAATAAAGTAATATAGCAGAAAAAATATAATGTGCTGTACTGAACCAATTCAAGATCAAACCACTTTCAATTATCTCTTTTAGGGTCCTGTCTAACCTAATTAGCTACTTACTAACTGTTATAAACAGTAATTTTCGCTAGGGTTAGTCGAATTAAGTGTTCTGTTCAAGTTAGATTTTTTAAACTTGACACTTAACTTGATTACTGTTTAAGTTGTATTTAATGCCCCAATTTCTGCAGATGCACTGACTTAAAGCATTTTGAATTATGGCAAAGACCTATTCATCTCAACTCATTCTAGGGTATTAATCAACAGTACCCTAATGTGCTTGTGAGATGCTGGCTTCTAGATCTAGAGGTGCATGCATTTCTAGGGTTAGGGCCTAGGCTAAGTCCATTTGTGAAAAAGACCCTTGTTTTGAAAGGGGTAGTTTTTAAACAAAACTAAGTTGAAAGAATTAAAAAAAACTAAAAAGATTTTCAAACTAGTTAAAGGTTGATTTTGAAATCAAGTAAAATTTATAGAACCTGATTTTAAAAAAAAACAGTAGGAAAACCAAAAGTAGAGTAAACCTATCCTACCAAGCATAACCTTAATAAAGATCAGATAATCATGAAAAAGCAAATAGTCAAATCCATAAGTCAGCTGGTCAAAGGAGAGGACCAGGATAGTCACACCATAATCAGACAAGAGTCAACCCTACTGAGTTGGGGCAGTTTGTTGGATCGAGAGAACCGATAGAGGGGGGGTGAATATCGGAAAATGCTTTTCGGATGAAAACTTAGAGCAAATACACAGCGGAATAAACACAATCGCGAACACAGGTAGTTTTACTTGGTTCGGAGCCTAGGTCGACTCCTACTCCAAGGCCCACGGTCGTTGACCGTTTTCTACGGGCAATTCTATAAGTGCGCAAAAATGGTTTACAAATATATGTTACAATTTGCAGTATAGTAAAGACAAATAAAAGATCGCTCTTCGTTACCGTCGTCCGGTGTGGAATGTTTCTCGGAGCAGAGGGACGTCGTCGGCGCTTGTATCTTGAGTCGGGAGGTTTCTGGAGCAGAGCGCGGGAGCAGAAGAGCGTGATTGCGTTGAATGAAGTGTTGTCCGAAGCCTTGGGTCGAGGGCTCTTTTATAGGCCCTGGGGGGCCCGGAATGTCGGGGGCGCCCCCGCACGTGTCGGCCGATCCGACTTTCACTAGGTCAGCTTCTGATCCCTTCAAACTCGGGATCAGATCTTGACCGGGGCGCCTGGGACGCTGGGGGCGCCCGGGTTGACCGGGTCAGAGCTTATCCCTTGGCTTCGATGGCTTGCACAGGGGGGCGCTCGGGATGTTGAGGGCGCCCGGGAGCACGGGGGTGCCCCGCCCATGAGCTGCAGAAGCAGTTCCTTCACTTCATGTGTTTTGTGTTCACCTTGGGGGCACCCTGGTCAGCTGCTGCCTCACTCCTTTGAGGCTCTCTGAGCTGCAGACACTCGTTCCTTCGGTCCTGCATCCAGGGTTAGTCCAAAACACCATAAAGCAATAAGATGTTAGTTTATACAGCCTTAGCTGTCTTGGTTCTGACTTTGGGCCTCGAAAATGGAGCCCTAGGTCGAACCGACGCCTACTGTTCCCTCGACGGGGAACACGTCCTCACCTACTCCTCTCGAGAGAATGTACCTTATGCCAACTGGCTCCTCCGGTTGGACTTTTCCCTAGCGGTCCTTTGCCAGGACTTGGATACCAAGCTGTCCTTCGCCCGGTGCCTAGCATTCCTTCGCCAGGTTTTCAGTCCCAAGCTGTCCTTCGCCTGGCACCAGCAGTCCTTCACTAGGGCCTTAGTCCCAATCTGTCATTCGCCTGGCGCCTAGCAGTCCTTCGCTAGGGCTTCAATACCCTGGCATTCCTTCGCCAGTGCCTAGCAGTCCTTCGCTAGGACTTTTTACTCTAGCATTCCTTCACCAGTGCCTAGCAGTCCTTCGCTAGGACTTTTTACCCTGGCATTCCTTCGCCAGTGCCTAGCAGACCTTCGCTAGGGCTTTTCCTGCACACTTAAGTAATATGTTGGATAACAAATAAGACTTAACTTTTAAATCATTTTGCCATTATCAAAACTCAGGTTCGACTTGGGTGCTTTCTACACCAACAATCTCCCTCTTTTTGATTTATGGCAATCCTGGTTCAAAAAGTTAAGTTAATTAGAGAAAGTAGAAATTAATTTTTGTTCCCTCCCCCTGGAAGGAATCTCCCCCTAGATTTTTCAAAAGATTGTGGGGTTTTTGAAAATAGATTCTAAGTTTAAGAGTGGTTTTTTACTTAGAATTATTTTCAACAGAAAATAGTTTTGGTTGTCTATTTTGTAGAATATTTAATTTTAAATACTTGGAAAACATAGGAAGGATTCTGAAAACTTTAGTTTGGGTGCTTAAAGAAAATTTTGAAGCCTTAAGCTTTAAAGTATTCACAAGTTAAGTACTTAGTAAAATTTTGAAAACTTAAGTACTTAGTAAATTTTGTAAACTTAAGTTTTGAAGTAGAAGGAATTTTTGAAAATAAGTTAAGTACTTTTTGAATAAAGGAATTTTGAATTTTTGAACAAAAATTAAACTCTCCTTTCCTATCTCTCCCCCTTTGCCATATATCAAAAACAAATATAGCAAAAATAGAATAACTGAATTGAAAAAAAATTAATTGCATAATTTGCTGTACTGAGCCAATTCAGTATATGAACTAAACCAAATCAGATTCTTTTAGGGTCCTGTCTAACCCAGTTAGCTACTTACTAACTATTATAAATAGTAGTTTTCGCTGGGGTTAGTCAAGTCAAGTGTTCTGTTCAAGTTAGATTTTCTAAACTTGACACTTAACTTGATTACTGTGTAAGTTGTATTTAGTGCCCCAATTACTGCAGATGCACTGACTTAAAGCATCTTGAATTAAGGTAAAGACCTAAGCATCTCAACCCTTTCTAGGTTATCAATCAAAAGTACCCTATGGTGCTTGTGAGATGCTGGCTTCTAAATCTATAGGTGCATGCAGTTCTAGGGTTAGGGCCTAGGCTAAGTCCATTTGCGAAAAAGTCCTAGTTTTGAAGGGGGTAGTTTTGAAAATAAAACTAAGTCAAAAAATATTTAAAATTTTTCAAAGTAAAATTTGATTTTTGAAAGCATTTAAAAATTAAAAACTGATTTTTTAAAAAAACATTTAAAAATTTTAAAGGAAAAAAAAACCAAAAATAAAGTAGACCTATTCTACCAAGCATAATCCTAACTGAGATCAGATAATCAAACAAGTAACTAGTCAAACAAAATAGGTTAACTAGTCAAATAGAGGTCTAGTAGAGTCAAACATGAGTCATGTTGTAGTTGCTTAGTACAATGCTGAAATAGTTTAACTATGAAGACGGGCCAGGGTGGTCAGATGGGTCAGCTTGCCATGCTCTGAAGAGCGACATCATCTCAATGTATCGTGCATCGGCCACCTCTCGATCGGCTCTGCGAGCGTCCATCTGCTCGATGTGATAGGCCTCGACCTCCTCTCGGAGACTGTGGATCTCCATCTGCATCTGTGTGAAGCATTGGTCGATGGTCGGTGGAGGCGGCTCGTCTATGTGTGCTCGAGCCTCTGCTGCCAGATCTGCAACGTCAACGTCTACCTCCTCGTCTGAGTCGATCGGAGCCCCGGCTTATTGTCGTCTCTAACTCAAAACCCCAGTGGCCGATACATCTATCCCAGCTAAAGAGAAGTTCCTAAACCCTATCTCATCAAAATTGGTCAGCTCGGATATCTCACCTACGGTGATGTCACGACCGTGGTGGTGAAGGATGGATGTGATGATGTGGCAGTATGGAGTGCGCACTCGTCCCTGGGTCGTAACCCTGGACGCATGCAGAATAGTATGAAACATGTGTAGCCCAATGTCAATGTCAAGGTGATGGATCAAGGAATACAGAAGAAAGGCATGAAAAGGTCGCATGGTCGCGACATCTCTAGAGGATAGTGGTAAAATGCAGCGGACCAGGACTCTGTACAGGGCGTAGTCCTGGGCCTGCAGCTCAACGGACTGGAATCTTCTAGCTATGGGGAGTCTGGCTTCCCTATAGAAATATGAGTGGAGAGTGTCAAGAGTAATATGGGAGTAGGGAGCGTCAAATGGAGGATCCCTAGGTGGATAGCAACAGAAGGTGGACTGGGAAGGTCGTAGTCCAAGGAATCGGTTTAGCAAGGTAGGAGTGATCGACAAGGGTATTCCTTGAACTGTAGTGATAAACATGAGATCGTTCTGTCGAACTATGTTATTATAAAATTCTGCACATAAAGTTGTGCTAATGGAATGAGTGTAGAACACTAGATTATCTAGTTGATAAAAGTTTATGACGTTCATGGCTAAAGGACAAGATTGGGTAAAGAAATGTCTATTAAGATAGCTAGTTTTGATAGGTTTATAAGTTGTTCGAGCAAACTTATTACATAGATCTAGAGTCGGGAACCTAGGGTCGGGACTCGGTCCAGCACCGGGGTTCGCTTCGTTTGCTCGGCGTTTTCTAATTTAAGAAACATGCATTTATAAGGAAAGAATTTAAGAAAATAATTCTAAATGCATAAAAGAGTTCATACCGGGGAGGCATGGTTGAGATTGAGGAAGCACAAGTGTCACTTGATCTTCTAGGAAGGAAGGAAGTGAGGAAGGGAGATGGTTTTTGGTGTGGGAATAGGAGGAGGTTCGGATGCCCTTTTATAGGCATATCATTGGGGGCGCCCGGGAGCTCCCGGGCGCCTGGACAGGGGTCTCTGCCTTTGGCAGAGACTAGGGCTGGTTGGGGGCGCCCGGAACAGCCCGGGCGCCCCAGTCAGGCTGGTCTTTGCTGGTCTTTGCAGCTTTTGCTGCATTGACTGGGATGGGGGCGCCCGCGTGGTTCCGGGTGCCCTGGTCAAGGGTCAAAAGGCAGCTTTTTGCCTTGAATGAAGATAAAGGTCTGGGGGGGCGCCCGAGGAGTCACGGCGCCCGAGTGTGTAGGAGGTGATAGATTTAATGTCTTGTCATCGTTTGACCATGATTAAGTTGGATTGACCATGGTTTGATCACTTTGACCATGGTTTGACTACTTTGACCATGGTTTGACTATTTTGACCATAGTTTGACTATTTTGACCATGGTTTGACTAATTGTTAGGTCAAATGCCTTTCTAAGCTAAAACAACAATCAACAACAATCCAGTTATGAATTCTGATTAGTTAAATTTACTGTCTCACCTAATCTAGGTTTTTCAATCACGTTAGCCTTAAAGGTTTTGTGAGACAGGTTTTGATAAAAGAATTTTTGAAAAACATGATTTATTTTGAAAATCTTAATTAATTTTGAAAATAGTTGAATTTATTTTGAAAATTGTTTGAATCTATACATAACTGAAAATTTGTGTTAGATTTAAATTTTACAAAGACTAATTTGAATTTGAATTTCAGAGATTGGCTTCCAGGTCTTGGCGAGGCACTAGGCCTTCTTTGGCCGTAGCCTTATTGGATCATCAACCCTTTCCTTGACAAAGCCTTTCAATGAAATTTCATTTTCAAGATTATTCTTTGAAAAATTTTGGTCTAACTAGTTTGGGTCTTGGATCGGTAGCTTCGGCTAGTTTCACCAGTCTAAAGAGACCAAGTATACTTGACCTTATTAGAATTGGTTTCCCTAACGTACTATCATCTCACCTCCTCCCAATACTATGTTGTTCAAACTTCAGTTAAGTTGGTTTGGTCCTTAAACTATCCATTCCTAAGTCTAAGCATGATAATTGCAGAAAATAAACAAGCAACCAAGCAATTTGCAAGCAAAAATTGAATTTTATTTAGCAATAACTATTGTTGTCAATTTGGCTCCCCCTGGACTATAGCCACGATAATGGTTTGGCAAGATGTGAATCTTGTCTTTGGGGATCCAATATTGGTTTGATCCAGTTTGTTTGTTTAGGCATAGTTTTGGTACCCATGCCTGAACTTTGGGTCTGGACTGGTTCAGTACAGCAAAGTAGGATCTTTGTCGAGACTTGGTTCTGTAACCTAGTCCGGATCGATTTAGAATCGATTTCTGTTTTCCAAGGATCATGTCATGACCCAGGTAAATCGTTCTAAAGCTGATCTAAGATCCTTAACCTGAATTTTCATGGAGGAATTCTCTTTCTCAAGTTTTTCAACTTGAGTAGAGGTTCCTTCTTGAACCTTCTCAGTTAAGGGTTTAGGGTCAGCTCCCTCTTTCAGGAGTTTTACTTCCTGTCGGAGGGATTCGATTCGGAGTTTGACTTTCGCTAAATCTCGAGAAAGGTAAGCAATTAATTCACTTAACTGAATTCTAGTAAAACCACTTACCTTGATTTCGCCGTTTTCTGAAAATGTTAGTCTTCCATTGTCCTGTTCCGATTCTGATTCGGTCCCGATTTCTTCCGAGGCGGTTAGTGCAAGCAGGTTCGACTGTGGGACCTCTTCTTCTTCTTCGGAGGAGGACTCGTCCCACGTTGCTTGAAGTGCCTTCTTCTTCCTTCTATTCTTTTTGGTCTCCTTCAGGTTCGGACACTCCGTCTTGTAGTGACCTTTCTTCTTACACTCGTAGCAGGTCACGTTGGGCTTGTTCTTTTCGTTTGCGGGTTCAGCTGGTTCATCCTTTCTTCTACTGGCTCTTCGTTTGTTGGTTTGGTTCTTTAACTCCTTGTAGTAGTTTCTTGCCAGTCGAACCAGCTTAGGTCTATCTCCTTCTTCGTCTTCTGAGTCTGAGTCTGAGTTAGACTCGGGTTCAGGTTGAGGCTCTTTCTTTGTTGTCCTTCCAGTTGTACCTGCAACAAAGGCAATACCTTTCTCGGCCAGATTGCAGTTAGTCTGTTCGTGTAACTCTAATTCAGAGAATAATTCATCTAATTTTACTTTTGAAAGGTCCCTTGAAACCTTGTATGCATCTACCATAGATGCCCACAAGGTGTTTCTAGGGAAAGCATTTAAAGTGTACCTTATTAAGTCACGGTTTTTTACCTTGTGACCGATGGTGTGCAGTCCGTTCATCAGTTCCTGGATTCGAGCATGAAGCTGAGATGCTATTTTGTTGTCGGTCATTTTAATTGTATACAGCTTATTCAGGAGGAGATCCCTCTTGCTGATCCGAGTGTCTGATATTCCTTCATGCAGCTCGATCAGTTTTCCCCACAGCTCGTTGGCACTATTGAAAGGGCCCACCCGGTTCAGCTCCTCTTTTGTTAAGCCGCATTGAAGGGTCTGGGTCGCCTTTGCATCCGCTTCAATTCTTCATTTCAGAGTGATGTCCCATTCTCTGTAAGTCTAAGGTACTCCTTCAGCATTTC
Source organism: Boesenbergia rotunda (assembly GCA_024364735.1). Classification (NCBI taxonomy): domain Eukaryota; kingdom Viridiplantae; phylum Streptophyta; class Magnoliopsida; order Zingiberales; family Zingiberaceae; genus Boesenbergia; species Boesenbergia rotunda. The sequence continues at coordinate 8,032 of JAGFNQ010006285.1, read as the reverse complement.
TTGGAATCTCTAGTCCGGACTGGATGATTATCCATATATCCACCTGAGTTTTCAGGTGGACCTCCATTCTGCTCTTCCAGTAGGAGAAGTCTTCTCCACTGAAGAGGGGTGGTCTTGCGGTGCTGAAGCCTTCTTGCATGACCATTTTATCTGAAAAAAATCTAACAAAAAAACAGGAATATCCCAAGACTAGGTCTTGGATTAGTAGTGCAAAAAAAAATATTTGTCGAGGGGTGTTGCACCAACCTCGATTAATGAGAAGAAAATTCGAAAAAAAAAATTTAGAAGAAATTAAAAAAAATAACAAAAATCCGAAAAATTTTCAAACTGGTGGTTGCACCAAATTTGAACAACCTTGCTCTGATACCACTTGTTGGATCGAGAGAATCGATAGAGGGGGGTGAATATCGAAAAACGCTTTTCAGATGAAAACTTAGAGCAAATACGCAGCGGAATAAACACAATCGTGAACACAGGTAGTTTTACTTGGTTCGGAGCCTAGGTCGACTCCTACTCCAAGGCCCACGGTCATTGACCGTTTTCTGCGGGCAATTCTATATGTGCGCAAAATGGTTTACAAATATATGTTACAATTTGCAGTATAGTAAACACAAATAAAAGATCGCTCTTCGTTACCGACGTCCGGTGTGGAATGTTTCTCGGAGCAGAGGGACGTCGTCGGCGCTTGTATCTCGAGTCAGGAGGTTTCTGGAGTAGAGCGCGGGAGCAGAAGAGCGTGGTTGCGTTGAATGAAGTGTTGTTCGAAGCCTTGGGGTCGAGGGCCCTTTTATAGGCCTTGGGGGCGCCCCCCACGTGTCGGCCGATCCGACTTTCACTCGGTCAGCTTCTGATCCCTTCAAACTCGGGATCAGATCTTGACCGGGGCACCCGAGACGCTGGGGGCGCCCGGGTTGACCGGGTCAGAGCTTATCCCTTGGCTTCGCTGGCTTCTACTTCGATGGCTTGCACAGGGGGCGCCCGGGACGCTGGGGGCGCTCGGAGCAGCGGGGGCGCCCGGGAGCACGGGGGCGCCCCGCCCATGAGCTGCAAAAGCAGTTCCTTCGCTTCATGTGTTTTGTGTTCACCTTGGGGGCGCCCGGGACACTCTGGGCGCCCTGGTCAGCTGCTGCCTCACTCCTTTGAGGCTCTCTGAGCTGCAGACACTCGTTCCTTCGGTCCTGCATCCAGGGTTAGTCCAAAACACCATAAAGCAATAAGATGTTAGTGTATACAGCCTTAGCTGTCTTGGTTCTGACTTTGGGCCTCCAAAATGGAGCCCTAGGTCGAACCGACGCCTACTGTTCCCTCGACGGGGAACGCGTCCTCAGCTACTCCTCTCGGGAGAATGTACCTGATGCCAACCGGCTCCTCCGGTTGGACTTTTGCCTAGTGTTCCTTCGCCAGGTCTTGGATACCAAGCTGTCATTCGCCCGGTGCCTAGCATTCCTTCACCAAGTCTTCTGTCCCAAGCTGTCCTTCGCCTGACGCCTAATAGTCCTTCGCTAGGGCTTCAATACCCTGGCATTCCTTCGCCAGTGCCTAGCAGTCCTTCGCTAGGACTTTTACTATGGCATTCCTTCGCCAGTGCCTAGCAGTCCTTCGCTTGGACTTTTTACCCTGGCATTCCTTCTCCAGTGTCTAGTAGTCCTTCGCTAGGACTTTTTACCCTGGCATTCCTTCGCCAGTGCCTAGCAATCCTTCGCTAGGACTTTTCCTGCACACTTAAGTAATATATTAGATAACAAATAAGACTTATTTTTTGAACCCTTTTGTCATTATCAAAACTCAGGTTCGACTTGGGTGCTTTCTGCACCAACACAACCAAACCAAGAAAATCGAAGAAACAACCAACCTAATATTTGATGAAGAAAGTAACTCAAATCCAAATCTAACTTCATCAAACACTGATCAAGAAGATAATCAACAAATTGGTGAATCCTTAATTGAAGCTATAAACGAATTAACCATTGAACCAATTAGTGAGTCAAATGAACCAATTATTGAACCAATAATTGAACCAGCTCAAAGAGTTGAATCAAATAGTGAACCAAACCGACCAGCCGGACCTGAGGCTGAACCAAGTTCTAGAAAATCCAAGAAATCCAGACTCAGTCACCCAACCGATCAAATTGTGGGTGATCCAATTCTAGGAGTTAGGACTAGATCCTCCTATAGAAACCTTAGTCAAATAGCAATGATATCAAAAATAGAACCTAAGACTATAGATGAAGCCCTACCTGATCCTGATTAGATCATAGCTATGCAAGAAGAATTAGCCCAATTTAAGAGGAACCAAGTCTGGGAAATAGTACCTAAACCTGAAGGCAAATCCATCATTGACACTAAGTGGGTCTTTAGAAATAAGCTAAATGATCAAGGAGAAATAGTCAGAAACAAAGTCCGCTTAGTAGCAAAGGGATTCTACCAAGTAGAAGGGTTAGATTACGATGAAACATATGCCCCAGTAGCTAGACTTGAGTCCATTAGAATGTTATTAGCCTTTGCATCCCATAAAGGATTTAAACTATACCAGATGGATGTAAAGTCAGCCTTTCTAAATGGATTCATTAAAGAAGAAGTTTATGTAGGACAACCCCCTGGGTTTGAGGACTTAGAAAGACCTGACCACGTTTACAAACTTACTAAAGCACTATATGGACTAAAACAAGCACCTAGGGCCTGGTATGAACGCTTATCAACTTACTTAATCTCTAAAGAATTTAAACAAGGTCAAATTGACTCAACCCTATTCATTAAGACCTTAGGAAAAGATATATTTATTGCTCAAATCTACGTAGATGATATAATCTTTGGGTCCACCAACTCAAACTTTCTAAAAGAATTTGTTAAAATAATAGAAAATGAATTTGAAATGAGCTTAGTTGGTGAGCTCAACTTTTTCCTAGGGTTACAAATCAAATAAACTAGAGATGGAAACTATGTCCATCAATCCAAATATGCTAAAGAATTAATAAAGAAATTTAAAATGGATAACTCTAAAAGCATAAGTACCCCTATGACCACTAATGTAAAAATAGATAGTGACCCTGATGGTAAACCAGTAGACCTTAAACTCTATAGAAGTATGATAGGAAGTCTACTGTACCTTACAGCCGCATACCTGATATCCTTTTCTTAGTAGGAATGTGCACTAGATACCTAACCTGTGCTAAGGAAACACACTTAGCAGCCCTAAAAAGAATACTAAGATATGTTAAGGGCACCCTAAATGTAGGGATTTGGTATCCTAGGACTTCAACTTTTGACTTGTTAGGATACTCAGATTCTGACTATGCTGGTTGTAAATTAGATAGAAAGAGCACAAGTGGAAGCTGTCAACTATTAGGAAATAGTCTAGTAAGTTGGTGCAGCAGAAAACAATACTGTGTAGCTCTATCCACAACTGAAGCTGAGTATGTTGCCTTAGGAGAATGTGTAGCACAACTTTTATGGATGATGTACACTCTTAAGGACCTCCAGCTCAACTACACCCAAACTCAGGTTTTTATTGATAACATAAGCTCAATTATCTAACCAAGAATCCTGTCCAACATTCCAGAAATAAACACATAGAAGTTAAACATCACTTTTTTAGAGACCATGTAGCCAGGGGTGAAATAGTACTTAAGCATATAAACTCTAAATCTAACTTAGCTGACATATTCAATAAACCCCTACCTGAGTCTGAGTTCAGCTCTCTAAGAAGACAGTTAGGATTATGTTTAGTAGAATATGTTTACTCTACTTTTTGGTTTTTCTACTACTTTACTCATTTCAAAATCAGTTTTAAAGCAATTTTAAAAATGCTTTCAAAATCAGCTTTTACTCAGTTTTGAAAAGTTTTAAAATAAATTTTTCGACTTAGTTTTATTTTAAAAATTAACCCCTTCATAACTAGGGTTTTTTCGCAAATGGACTTAGCCTAGGCCCTAACCCTAGAACTGCATGCACCTATAGATCTAGAAGCCAACCTCTCACAAGCACCTTAGGGTACTTTTCATTGATAACCTAGAATGGGTTGAGATGCTTAGGTCTTTGCCTTAATTCAAGATGCTTTAAGTCAGTGCATCTGCAATAATTGGGGCACTAAATACAAATTACACAATAATCAAGTTAAGTGTCAAGTTTAGAAAATCTAACTTGAACAGAACACTTAACTTGACTAACCCCAGCGAAAACTACTGTTCAATAGCAGTTAGTAAGTAGCTAATTGGGTTAGACATGACCCAAAAAGAAACTGATTTGGTTTAGTTCATATACTGAATTGGCTCAGTACAGCAAATTATGCAGTTTATTATTCGCTTTTATGCAATCTAATTATCCTGTTTCTGCTATATTTATTTGTTTTTGATATATGGCAAAGGGGGAGAGATAGGAAAGGAGAGAGTTTAAAAATAAAAAATTTTTTCTAAAAGGAGAGAGTTTAAAATAAATTTTTTTTCTAAATCCAAAATTTCAAACTCTATTATTTCAAACTCTATTTAAATTTTTTTCCAAAATTTCAAACTCTATCCTTTATTCAAAATGTACTTAATACTATGTTTTTTTGGTATTTAAACTTAAGTTTTCAAATTTTTCTAAGTACTTCAGTTTTCAAATTTTTCTAAGTACTTCAAAACTTAAGTTTTCAAATTTTTCTAAGTACTTCAAAACTTAAGTTTTCAAATTTTTCTAAGTACTTCAAAACTTAAGTTTTCAAATTTTTCTAAGTACTTCAAAACTTAAGTTTTTCAAAACCTTTTTCAGTACTTTAACTTAAGTTTTTCAAATTTATCTAAGTATTTAAACTTAAGTATAAATTTTCCAAAGTGCACAACGAAACTTATTTTGGAAAATATGTCTTTAGAGTTCTATTGAAAATTATTCTAAGTAAAATTAAATCCACCTTTAGACTTAAAATTCATTTTCAAAAAGCCCACGAACTTTTGAAAAATCAAGGGGGAGATTCCTTCCAGGGGGAGGAAACAAAATTTCATTTTTTTGATTAACGTAACTTTTTGAACCAGGGTTGCCATAATCAAAAAGGGGAAGATTGTTGGTTTAGAAAGCACCCAAGTCGAACCTGTGTTTTGATAATGACAAAAGGGTTCAAAAGTTAAGGTATAATGTTTATCTAACATGTTACTCAAGTGTGCAGGAAAAGTCCTAGCGAAGGACTGCTAGGCACCTGGCGAAGGAATGCCAGGGTACAAAGTCCTAGCGAAGGGCAGCTAGGCACCTGGCGAAGGAATGCCAGGATACAAAGCCCTAGCGAAGGACAGCTAGGCTCCTGGCGAAGGAGTGCCAGGATACAAAGACCTAGCGAAGGACTGCTAGGCACCAGGCGAAGAACAGCTGGGCACCTGGCGAAGGACTGCTGGGCAAAAGTCCAACCGGAGGAGTCGGTTGGCATCAGGTAAATTCTCCCGAGAGGAGTAGGTGAGGACGCGTTCTCCGTTGAGGGAACAGTAGGCGTCGGTTCGACCTAGGGCTCCATTTGGGAGACTCAAAGTCAGAACCAAGACAGCTAAGGCTGTATAAAACTAACCTATTATTGCTTTATGCTGTTTTTGTACTAACCCTGGATGCAGGACCGAAGGAACGAGTGTTTGCAGCTCAGAGAGCCTCAAAGGATTTGAACAAAGTCATTCATTCTACCAATTCAAAACACCAAAACACATGTTCTACAAGACTTAACCCGACGATCTCTTCCACGGTTCCGCCGCCACTGAACATCAATGCAAGTCCCGCTCGCCTCCCTAGCTTATGCTTTTTCTTTACCTTTGTCTGCAATAGAAGGAAATGCAACTAATAAGCGATTTGCTTAGTAAGTAAATCCTAACTCACAAATCCATGCGATCAATGATAAACATGCTCTTTTCAAATAATGCTTGCTTCAAAACACATGCACTTTGAAATACTTACACATGGAAACTTTCATATACTTATCATGCTCAATCATGCTTGAAAACATTTACTAGCACTAAAACATTGGCAAATCTAACATGCTTATAATTTCTTTTGAGACTTGCTACTTATGCATTTCCATACTTTAAACCACTAACTTCCTTGCTCTTGCTCTTTAACATGCTTGTAACATAACAATGTCAACATACATAGCAAAACATATGCTTAAACTGAAAACACTTACATATACTCATATACTTCAAAATAATAATCAACTTTCTCAGGCCTTGACACTGTACCATGGTATCAATGTACCAATGCGCGCATCCCTAATAGGTTTCGGGGTAGCTAGCTACCGCACCCTATTAGAGCTTCTTTCTTACTTTATGTGGGCCTCTCATTTGCCCGGTACATGTCACTTTACAAAAGTAAAATACTTTCTTACTCATAATGCTTGTATTTATCAAGGTAACTTTCTTTTTCATAAATCTTGCACTATAAACCTTTACCTTTTCTTACTTGGAACTTTCATCGAGCACCTTGCGTGCCCTTAACCCCAAAACTCCTTTTTGGGACCTTTCAAGAACTTACTCTTGTCATACTTAGGTCACATACACAAAAACTTACTCCAATTCGTATTCTATGATAAAACATGTATTCTCTAGGAACTTAAAACACACAAATAAGAAAAACCATAATCTTAAAGCATGCACTTATACCACAAACATGGTTCTACAACGAGAAATACATGGCGAAACTACTTCTATTGCAGGTGAGTGATCTACTTACCCTTTTTCTTGAAGAAAACTCACTAAATATCTAGGAAACTCCTAGCGTAGCGCTCCTCTTCTCTTCCCTTGCGAGAAAACTTCACCCTTGGCCCTAGGGAAGAAGCCCTAGGTTTTCTACTTCAAGAGGAAGAAGAAGGAGGAGAAAACTCTCCTTTTCTTCCCTATTTTTCGCAGCCTCCCAAACTGCTCGCGCGGCCTCCCGAACCCTAAAAGGGGTCTTAACCCAACTTAAGTGGAAGATGAAACACCTCTTCATGAAAAGGGCTTACTTAGCTATAACATTATTTCGCTTCATCCTTTTCTGTGCTTGATACCCTTGCCTTGCTGGTTACCCCTACTCACTTAAGGCTTTGCTTTGCCTTGTGGTCGCGAGATCAAACCCCGCTCGACCCCCTCTTTTTCTTTTTATTTTAATTCCGAAAAATGCTAGAAAAATTCCGAAAAATCCCTAATAATACCAGAAAATTATTGGGTGTTACAAAAGCCAGCGAAGCCAACGGATAAGAGTCGACCCAGACAACCCGGGCACCCCCAACGTCCCGGGCGCCCCCGTCAAAGCCTGATCCCGAGTTTTAAGGGATCAGAGCTGACTGAGAGTAACTCGGATCAGCTGACACGTGGGGGGGGGGGGGGCGCCCTCGACGTCCCGGGCGCCCCCAGGGGCTATAAAAGGGCCCTCGAACCCAAGGCTTCGCAGCATCAATCAATCCAACGCATTCACGCTCTTCTGCTCCCGCGCACTGCTCCGAAAACCTCCTGACTCGAGATTCAAGCACCGACGACGTCCCACTGCTCCGAAAATATAATCTACATCGGACGTCGGTAAAGAAGAGTTACTCTTAAGTTTATTGCACTAATTTTTGTAATACAATATTGTAAACTGTTTTGCGAACATATAAAATTGCCCGCAAAAAACGATCAACGACCGTGGGCCTTGGAGTAGGAGCCGACCGTGACTCCGAACCAAGTAAAAAACTTGGTGTTTGCGTGTGTTTGATTTAAATTCCGCTGCGTAATTTCTCTAACTGTTAATCTGAACGTTTTACGATATTCACCCCCCTCTATCATTTCTCTCGATCCAACATGCTACACTATGTTTTATGTTTATTCTATAGTACTGTTGGGACCGGGTGCATTTTGACATGGATGCGGGTTCGTAATTTTAAATTTAATTACGTGCAGCGGAAGGTTTAACATAAATAATTTCTCTAAATCATTTAACCACACATCTAAGCATGCAATTTTATCTTTTGTAGACATGATCATATATTTAAAATTTTTGCAGAAACGTAAACTAATTTACATATTACCTCGCGTAACTCGAAGGAAGGGACGAGATCCAACCGTAAGCGTCC
>JAGFNQ010006284.1:88544-106979 GCA_024364735.1 Boesenbergia rotunda | reverse complement strand
GCCTCAAGCCATTTGTCCCTTTCTGAACTTTCAGAACATCTTCATAACTGATAGGTTCGTCATCGCTTATGAGTAACACGTCGTTCGATTCACTTACGAGAAATCCGTATCTCTCTGGAATATTGCTGTCCTATCAGATCTACGAAGAGGTGGTGTAGTTTTAGGTTCAACTGATAGCTCATCATTATGAGTATTGGTTGTGGGTCTAGACTAGGTGTCTCTGTAATGTCTATTGGAGTTTCTTGAACTTCATCAAGTTCAATCCCACTCCCACTGTTTTCTTGTAAAAGAAATTCTTTTTCCAGAAATACAGCATGCCTTGAAACAAACACCTTTTGTTCCAAGGGATGATAGAATTGGTAACCCTTCGTTTCCTTAGGGTATCCAATAAATAGACATTTATCAGACTTAGCATCCAATTTGTCTGATACAATCCGCTTCACATAAGCAGGACAACCCCATATCTTAAGGTGAGTTAAGTGGGGTTTCTTACTATTCCATGTCTCATATGGAGTAGTAGAGACTACCTTGGTCGGGACTCTGTTTAGCAAGTAAACAGCTGTCTTAAGTGCATAGCCCCAAAAGGATTTTGGAAGAGTTGCATGATTCATCATCGACCTAACCATGTCCATCAAGGTTCGGTTGCGCCTCTCAGATACACCATTATGCTGTGGTGTATACGGCGGAGTCCATTGGGATAATATCCCATTGTCCCTAAGATAATCTTGAAACTCTTGACTTAAGTATTCACCACCCCGATCGGATCGAAGTATTTTAATACTTTTGCCAAGCTGTTTCTCTACTTCATTTCTGAACTCTTTGAATTTCTCAAAGGCTTCAGATTTGTGTTTCATCAAGAACACGTACCCGAATCGTGAGTGATCATCGATAAAGGTGATGAAGTAGCTATAGCCTCCTTGTGCAAGAGTTGACATTGGTCCACATACATCAGTATGTATTAGACCAAGCAATTCTCCCACTGGATTACCTTTTCCGGAAAAGGGTAATTTGGTCATCTTGCCTTTTAAGCATGATTCGCATGTATCAAATGAACCGGGTTCAAATGATTCCAAAATTCCACATCGGTGTAATTCGGTCATGCGTTTCTTACTTACATGGCCAAGACGACAATGCCAGTGTAGGAGTCTATTCGATTATCTATTCGAGCACGTTTGTTGCTAACTTCGATATTGAAAACGTCACTGGATAAATCTAACGTGTAGATACCATTGCACAAAGTTCCATTCCCATAAAGAACGCCATTTAAAGTTATGTAACAACAATTGTTACTAAAAGTTAAATGATAACCCTTTTCATTCAAACATGAAATAGATACAATGTTCTTTATTAACGAAGGAACAAAATAACAATTATCCAATTCTAAGACACGTCCAGTGGGAGCTTTAGCAAATATATTCCGATGGCAACAGCAGCAATCTTTGCTCCATTTCCAACTCGCAAATACGCTTCTCCCTTGACTAGTCTTCTTCTATTCCTTAGCCCCTGTATGTCATTACATATATGTGAGCTACACCCAGTATCAAGTACCCAGGTATTTGAGGAAATAGAGTGGCATTCAATAACGAAGATACCTGAAGAGGACGGGGCATCGGATGCCTTCTTCTTCAAGGACTCAAGATAAACCTTGCAGTTTCTTCTCCAGTGACCCTCCTTGCCACAGTGATGGCAAGTGCCTTTTGATTTCTTTTCAGTCTTTTTGGCCTTTTTCTTCTTTCCTTAGTTCTGTTCTTTGGGCTTCCTCTTAGAACCTTTCTTCGAGGAACCAACTAACAGAACCGCCTTTTGATCCTGCTTTACAGAAGGCTCTACAGTCTTCAGCAGGTTGAGCAACTCAGGAATGGTAGTTTCCAGCTTGTTCATCCGATAGTTCATCACAAATTGCGAATAACTTTTGGGCAAACAACTCAGAATTAAGTCAATACTTAGTTCATGATCCATTGCAAAACCGAGTGTGTTCAGTCGCTCAATGTACCCCAACATCTTTAGCACAAACTGCGAGGCAGAAGTGCCTTCCTGCATCTTGGTGGTGAAGAGGAGTCTGGAGACTTCGAACCTTTCGGATCTCGCCTGCTCTTCAAACAACTCATTAAGATGGAAGATGATGGTATAAGCATCCATATGCTCATGCTGCTTTTGCAGCTCAGGTACCATAGAGGCTAGCATGATGCAACTTGCAAGTTCAGAATCGGTCACATGTTTCTGATAGGCCACCAATTGGTCTGGAGTTGCATCTGCTGGAGGATTTGAGGGAAGTAGATCTTCAAGGACATAAGCAATCTTCTCTGCCTTGAGGACTATCCTCAGGTTTCGAAGCCAGTCCATGAAGTTAGGCCCAGTCAGTTTATTGGTGTCCAAGATGGAACGCAAATTCAGAGAAGACATGATCGAGTGATTAACCTAGAAATACAAATTGAGATTATGTGAGAAGATTTATTAAAGAATGTATCAACATACATAAATTAAATCCTATTTATTTTACGAATTGAATCACCCTTATTATCAATTCGGGAGATCGTAGGAACATCTCCAAATAGGTTGATATCCAACCATAGTTAAGAACACCATGGCTATGGCCATCAAGTTTTCTTAGCTATGAAGGTAGGTAATTTATCGATTACACATCACATATATGTAACTATCACTTTATGCTATCAACTAATTGAATGTTTGCATAAATCATTGGGTTGTTAACTCATTAACAAGTATGTAACATTATACATAGCACCCAACTGCACCTCTCTTTACATCGACCTTGGCTGTGGCACAACAAATCGATGCTCCAAGCTTAAGGCTGACCCATTAATCAAGAAATAGTTTTAATATGGTTGGAGCTCATTCAACCGCTTAGTCAGGCTTGGATGTGTCCAACAACCAAAACTAATGATTGACCTCTGACTCCAACTATATTATTCATAAACTAATTCCATGGTTTGAACATGTTGAGGTTCAAGTCGGGCATGGATGTGTCCATCAACCCAAACGAGAAACAAAACTCCGATTCTAACCATATTAATGGAAGGTGTTGGCCTTAATATTTTGTAAGGGGTTTTGGGTCTCATCTTTCTTTTCTAAGCACATTCATGACATAGAATTATGTCATGACTAACGATTTCCTTAATTAAGTATGTATGTGACTTAAGTTATCAAGTCTCATTAATTGAATTAGGAACCGGATTTCCTAATTCCAATTTCATACTTAATTAAAGGAATTGTTTTGGGAAACAATTTCCTAAATTGTCATAATTAATTTCGGAAATAATATGTTCAAGACTTTGATTTCTCTAAATCAAATCTTATTAAATTAAGAGACAAATCCCTTAATTCAACTACATATTATTTTCATGAAAATCTCATTTAAGAAAACTCTATAGGAAACCATTTTCCTAATTAATTTTGGAGACAACAATATGTAAGAGCATCACCTCTTCAAACATATTTTATTCATGGATTTAATTAATTACAACAAATTTTTTTCTAAGGGTGGCTCCCCGAGGTTCAGATACCCAAAGAAAAGTAATGTGTTGTAAATCCAATTGGACGGCTCCCCGAGGCTCAATCCAAATCAAACATGACAATTTCAATTAAAATTGGGAAATTAAATTACAACAACTAACTTTAAATTGGACGGCTCCCCGAGGCTCAATCCAAAATAAAGAATTTTGTTGTCAATTTAAAAACCAATTCAAATTTAATTGTCAATTAACTGTCCATGAATTTGTCTAGACTTTCTTAAAAGAAAGTGCCCAAAATTGCGAGATTTCAAAATAGGTTTTCAGAATAATTGTAAGTTTCTGGTACAAAGAAACTTACATATTTCCAAAATTGAAAATTTCTAAAATAGAAAAATTTCCAAAATTGGAAAGTTTCCAAAGATGGGAAGTTTTCACAATTATTATAAAATTTCAGAAATTAGAAAATTTCAAACGTTTGCGAAATTTCATGAGGATTTCCAAACTTTGAAATTCCTAAATCTAAAATTTATTATAATTTGAAAGTTTCCATAATTGAAAATTTTTTTCCGAAATTGAGATCATGACAAAGTTTTCCACAAAACAATTATATGATTAAGTCGAACACTAACCGGCTCTGATACCACTGTTGGGACCGGGTGCATGTCGACAAGGATACGAGTTCGTAAAATTTTAAATTTTTACGTGCAGCGGAAGAATTTGCATAAAATAATTTCCTAAATTATTTTAACTTCGTATCTAGCATGCAATCTTATGGTGTGTTGACATAATCATAAAATAAAACTTTGCGGAAAAGTAAACTAATTTACATTATACCTCTCGTAACTCGAAGTAAGGGACGAGATCCAACCGTAGCGTCCCTTGGAAGCTTCGCCTCTATTCGCGTCCACGCCGAGTTCTCTTCGGGATGACTTCGCAAAGTCACGAGTTTTGTGCCGACGAGAACTACTAGATTCTCTATAGGCACAACAAGAAGACAAGAGAAGATAGGAAACTAACCAACGAAGTAACGGAATCGAATTCCGAGAAGAGAGGAGTCGCTATCCGCTTCTTCTTCTTCTTGTTCGGGTTCTTCTTCTTCTTGAAGCTCACGGCAACACCTCTAAGGAGGAGTTGAGCCGGCCCTAGATGGAGGAAGGTGCGCCGGCCCTAATCCTCTAGGTGGGCGCCGGCCCTAATGGGAAGAAGGAGAAGGAGAAGAGAAGAGAAGAGAGAGAGGGAGAGCTCTTCACCTTGATTAGTATTGATTAGGAATAAGGCTTCCTTTGGTTCCTTATATAGTTGCTTCTCCCTTGCCAAGTCTCCTCTTAACGGAATTAACGAATTAGTTATCATAAGAAATTTATCCTATAAATTCTCTTATGAATTATTCCGTTTAACCAGTTTTATTATAATTTATAATTATTTTATAAAAAATTTATTAATTCTCTTATGAATTTTAACCAAGTTTATTATAACAATTATAATAAAAAAATTATAAAAAATTTATCTATAATTCTTATGATTTTATTATAACTAACTTATAATAAAACTAATTTCTTCTCTTTAATTATGGAATAAATTTTATAAGAATTTATAAACTTTCTTATTATGGAAAAATCAATTCATAATTGATTTTATAAAATTAAAATAAACCAATTCATGGATTATTTTAACTTCCATAAAAAGAATAAATTTCTATAAATTTATTTATATAAATTTTTTATACAAATTTATTTATCCATAATTTATAAAATAAATCGGCTAGATCTATTTTATTAATTAAACCAAATTAAATTGGTTTTCTCCCTTTAATGGCCGGCCACCAAGGAGGGTTACACCCTCTTTGGCCGGGCAAAACCGACCCGAACCGATCGCGAATTAAACTCATTTAATTCGCCCAAAAAGCCTTCAAAAGACTTAGCCATTTTAGTTTCCATTGCGCCTCTGATTAACTCAGATTCGACTTATTTCTCTTGATCGGAAAATCCAATTTTCAACTCATTTTAAATCCCTCGGATTACTCGTAGTGCGTGTGACTAAATAGACTTTCGATTTATGTTGGCCGTCTATAATTAACTAATTATAGAACGGTCATGAGTGGCACCTAGTAGTACATCATGACCCCCAATTAATCGAAAGATTAACGGTTTGACCTCAGAAGAAATTATTCTGAAATCCTTCAGCAGCTCTAATGAATCGTGCCCCATTCCCTTCACCATCTTATACCCACTTGGTTCAGGACACGGTCTATTTGTGTCAGTCCCCACTAGGCTGACTACGTCACACCTAGCCCAAGTAGTGTCTTTCTCGTCCTTTGGATTTCTAATTACTCTCATGTATTTAAGAGACTTGCACTCTTAACATGATATACTCTGGCCAGAGGTTTTGAGTAACAATCCGACGATAGGCCTGGGTATACATCTCCTCGCAAGGAGTGGTGAATCCTTTGTAGGCTGTTCAAACATCTTCGGGCACTTCGGCTTATACCCAATCATCCTGGGTCCACACCTCCTTGGAGATTCTTGCTTAAGATGTTAAAGTATAAGTCTCCATGACCAAGATGACTTGAACACCGCAAGTCAAAGGAACATCGCACTTAAGCTGCAGTAAGAACTTCATTGACATTTCTATAGATAGATTCCATATGAAGTCTTACAGCTAGTCACTCCAATGAACTAGTTCCCTTAACTAGCATTCATGTTTATCTCCGGACATCGCAATGTCACCAGCCAGTGAGAATCAGCTGATTAGAGAATAACCCATGCTAGTCTCAACAGAATTGATAGTGTCCGTTTTTATCAATTCATCGACTGGGATATTTTCAATACTTCACATTTGCACATTTAGAGATAATCACTAGTTGTGATCCCATCACAAATTCTCTTATGCTGTGAGTTGTATTACGGACATTCAGTAGATGAGTTTAAGATCCCAATCAAATACATAAGCATGTATACTCAAATAGTGAATTATCATTTATTAAAATCAATATTTTACAATCATAAGGCGATTGCCTTAGGACACTTCTCTCATATCACTAACATGGCCATCAAGTCATTCTTAGCTATGAAGGTAGGTAATTATACCGATTACACATCACATATATGTAACTATCACTTTATGCTATCAACTAATTGAATGTTTGCATAAATCATTGGGGTGTTAACTCATTAACAAGTATGCAACATTATACATAGCACCCAATTGCACATCTCTTTACATCGACATTGGCTGTGGCACAACAAATCGATGTTCCAAGCTTAAGGCTGACCCATTAATCAAGAAATAGTTTTAATATGGTTGGAGCTCATTCAACCGTTTAGTCAGGCTTGGATGTGTCCAACAACCAAAACTAAGGATTGACCTCTGACTCCTACTATATTATTCATAAACTAATTCCATGGTTTGAACATGTTGAGGTTCAAGCCGGGCATGGATGTGTCCATCAACCCAAATGAGAAACAAAACTTCGATTCTAACCATATTAATGGAAGGTGTTGGCCTTAATATTTTGTAAGGGGTTTTTGGTCTCATCCTTTCTTTTCTAAGCACATTCATGACATAGAATTATGTCATGACTAACAATTTCCTTAATAAAGTATGTATGTGACTTAATTTATCAAGTCTCATTATTTGAATTAGGAACCGGATTTCCTAATTCTAATTTCATACTTTATTTAAGGAATTGTTTTGGGAAACAATTTCCTAAATTGTCATAATCAATTTTGGAAATAATATGTTTTAAGACTTTGATTTCTCTAAATCAAATCTTATTAAATTAAGAGACAAATCCTTTAATTCAACCACATATTATTTTCATGAAAATCTCATTTAAGAAAACTCTATAGGAAACCATTTTCCTAATTAATTTTGGAGACAACAATATGTAAGAGCATCACCTCTTAAATCATATTTTATTTATGGATTTAATTAATTACAACAAATCATTTTCTAAGGGTGGCTCCCCGAGGCTCAGATACCCAAAAAAAAGTAATTTGTCGTAAATCCAATTTGGTCTGCTTCGGAAGCGTAACCAAATTAAACATGACAATCTCATTTAAAATTGGAAAATTAAATTACAACAACTAACTTTAAATTGGACAGCTCCCCGAGGCTCAATCCAAAATAAAGAATTTTGTTGTCAATTTAAAAACTAATTCAAATTTAATTGTCAATTAATTGTCCATAAATTTGTCTAGACTTTCTTGAAAAGAAAGTGCCCAAAATTGCGAGATTTCATAATAGGTTTTCAGAATAATTGTATGTTTCAGGTACAAAGAAAACTTACATATTTCCAAAATTGGAAAATTTCTAAAATAGAAAAATTTCCAAAATTGGAAAGTTTCCAAAGATGGGATGTTTTCACAATTATTATAAAATTTTAGAAACTAGAAAATTTCAAAAGTTTGCGAAATTTCATGAGGATTTCCAAACTTAGAAATCCTAAATCTAAAATTTATTATAATTTGAAAGTTACCATAATTGAAAATTTTTTCCAAAATTGAGATCATGACAAAGTTTTCCGCAAAATAATTATATGATTATGTCGAACACTAACCGGCTCTGATACCACTGTTGGGACCAGGTGCATGTTGACAAGGATACGGGTTCGTAAAATTTTAAATTTTTATGTGCAGTGGAAGAATTAGCATAAAATAATTTCTCAAATTACTTTAACCACGTATCTAGCATGCAACCTTATGATGTGTTGATATGATCATAAATTAAAACTTTGCGGAAATGTAAACTAATTTACTAATTACCTCGCGTAACTCGAAGTAAGGGACGAGATCCAACCGTAGTGTCCCTTGGAAGCTCCGCCTCTATTCGCGTCCACGCCGAGTTCTCTTCGGGATGACTTCGCAAAGTCACGAGTTTTGTGCTGACGAGAACTACTAGATTCTCTAAATGCACAACTTGAACAACAAGAGAAAAGATAGGAAACTAACCACCAAGTTAACGGAATCAAAATTCCGGGAAGGAAGGAGATGCGATCCGCTTCTTCTTCTTCTTCTTCGGCTTCTACTTGGTGGAGTCGACTCACGCCAACCCTAGGGTTGTGTGAGGTGCGCCGGCCCTAGCACTCAAGAAGGGCGCCGGCCCTAGGATGCTAAGAGGGCGCCGGCCCTAAGGGGAAGAGAGGGAGAAGAGAATAAGAGAGAGAGAGAGGAAGCTACTAATCTCTTGATTACTCAATTAGAATTAAGGGCATGCCTTTGGTTCCTTTATATAGTAGCATCTCCCTTGCCAAGTCTCCCTCTTAACGGAATTTTCATAACAAATTTATCCTATAAATTCTCTTATGAATTATTCCGTTTAAACCAAGTTTTATTATAACTAACTTTATAATAAAACAAATACTTCTTCTCCTTTTATTATGGAATAAATTTTATAAGAAATTTATAAACTTTCTTATTATGGAAAAATCAATTCATAATTGATTTTATAAAATTAAAAAAAACCATTTCATGGATCATTTTAATTTCCATAAAAGAATAAATTTCTATAAATTTATTTATATAAATTTCTTTACACAAATTTATTTATCCATAATTTATAAAACAAATCATGCTAGATTTATTTTATTAATTAAACCAAATAAATTGGTTTTATCTCCTTTTTATGGCCGGCCAAACCAAAGGGGGTTAACACCCTCTTTTGCCGGCCAAATCGAGCCGAACCGATCGCGAATTAAACTCATTTAATTCGCCCAATAAGCCTTCAAAAGACTTAGCCATTTTAAGTTTCCGTTGCGCCTCTGATTAACTCAGATTCGACTTATTTCTCTTGATTGGAAAATCTAATTTTCAACTCGTTTTAAATCCCTCGGATTACTCGTAGTGCGTGTGACTAAATAGGCTTTTGATTTATGTTGGCCGTCTATAATTAACCAATTATAGAACGGTCATGAGTGGCACCTAGTAGTACATCATGACCCCCAATTAATCGAAAGATCAACGGTTTAACCTCAGATGTAATTCCGAAACCCTTCAGCAGCTCTAATGAATCGTGCCCCATTCCCTTCACCATCTTATACCCACTTGGTTCAGGACATGGTCTATTTGTGTCAGTCCCCACTAGGCTGACTACGTCACACCTAGCCCAAGTAATGTCTTTCTCGTCCTTTGGATTTCTAATTACTCTCACGTATTTAAGAGACTCGCACTCTAAACATGATATGCTCCAGCAGAGGCTTTGAGTAACAATCCGACGATATGCCTGGGTATACATCTCCTCGCAAGGAGTGGTGAATCCTTTGTAGGCTATCAAACATCTACGGGCACTTCGGCTTATACCCAATCATCCTGGGTCCACACCTCCTTGGAGATGCTTGCTTAAGATGTTAAAGTATAAGTCTCCATGACCAAGATGACTTGAACATCGCAAGTTAAAGGAACATCGCACTTAAGCTGCAGTAATAACTTCAGTGACATATCTTTATAGATTACCATATGAAGTTTTACAGCTAGTCACTCCAATGAACTAGTTCCCTTAACTAGCATCCATGTTTATCTCCGGATATCCCAATGTCACCAGCCAGTGAGAATCAGCTGATTAGAGAATAACCCATGCTAGTCTCAACAGAATTGATAGTGTCCATTTTTATCAATTCATCGACTAGGGATACTTTCAATACTTCACAATTGCACATGTAGAGATAATCACTAGTTGTGATCCCATCACAAATTCTCTTATGCTGTGAATTATATTGCGGACATTCAGTAGATGAGTTTAAGATCCCAATCAAATACACAAACATGTATACTCAAATAGTGAATTATCATTTATTAAAATAAATGTTTACAATCATAAGGCGATTGCCTTAGGACACTTCTCTCATATCACTAACAGTCTTATGATAGATAATGATAAGAAATTGTATGATATGTGAACATGAACGATATTTCTCTTATATACATGTATATATTAATTAATAATTTAGAATTTAATATGGGGTTATATATTTTAATCACTAAGGTATAGGAAACTGACTTGCGCGTGTTTTTCTCTGTATATATTTGCGAATTGAAAAACAAAAGAAAAAAATGGTTTTGTACTGGCTTGGTCGTGTTGGTACTAACTATGTCATTTTCTTTCAATTCCAGATGTTGCATGAGAACTACACTGAGAGGTGCCGTGAGCTGATGGAGCGGATAGAGGAAGTTGAGTACAGTCTGACTCTTGGAATTCAAGGCAACATGGGGTTTTTGGATCGGCTATTCTGGAAACTGGAGCAGGATGGGTTTCCAGTCATGGATGATCATAGGATCGGAGCTTTGCTTCGTTCATTGCCCAATCGGGCGAGAGAGGTTGCTCATCAGATCTGGGGGCAGCACGGTTGCCGTATCTCATATACGGAACTATGTAGGCAGCTTCTCCGCCATGAGTTCCCGGAAGATCTGGGGGACTCGGAGGAGGATCCCAAGCCGTTAGAGGAGGATCCTGAGATGTATGAGGAGGATCCCGAGCCGTATGAGGAGGACCCCAAGCCGTTAGAGGAGGACCCCGAGATGTATGAGGAGGATCCCGAGCCGTATGAGGAGGACCCTGAGCCCTTAGAGGAGGATCTCGAGGAGTACGAGGAGGATCCCGAGCCATTCGAAGAGGATCCCGAGAAGCTCGAGATGTTTGGGGAGGACCCCGGGATGATCGAGGCAGACTTTGAGATGGTTGAGGAAGCTCTCGAGATGGAAGAAGAAGACCCGATGGAAACAGTAGAAGATCCGGAGGCGGGCCGAGGGGAGATAAGCGAGGAGATGGTAGCCATCGCTATGATGTTCTTTACTTTGGGCATAACGGCAGCCCATCTTGCTCCTTGAGTGGGGATTGGTTTTGTACATAGACTTATGAGACGGAATAAAAAAAAATGAATAAATAAATTTGGTGATATAATATGATCTCACTTATCATACAATAACCATTAACTAAATATAATTCATAGCTCATAATGTGCACTAATATACATACTATTATTAGGTTTACTCACCATTATAATAAGTATAAAATAATGATATATATACATATAATTACATCATAAAGCCACTATAACACTAGCACCGACGCTGTTCGGGGGCATACTGGATAAACAAGATGGTGATCCTAGCCTTCAGAGAATCAAACAGGAGATCCTAGAAGGGAGGGGCGATGGTTTTCGTATCGCCAACGGGGGAGTACTTTATCTTGGGGATCGTCTATGTATTCCCAACGATCCGGAACTACGGAGGGCAATATTCGTCGAAGCTCATGAAACCCCTTATTCAATGCATCCAGGATCCACCAAGATGTATCAAGATCTAAAAGAAAAATTCTGGTGGTCTGGTATGAAGAGAGATGTGGCTCAGCATGTTGGCACTTGCCTGACCTGCCAACGGGTGAAGGCCGAGCACCAGCGACCCGGAGGAGTTCTGCAGCCACTACTGATTCCGGAATGGAAATGGGAAGATATTTCTATGGATTTTATCTTTGGACTTTCCAAGACTACAAATGGATATGATGCGATATGGGTAATTATGGACAGATTGACGAAGTCTGCTCACTTTTTACCCATCAAGATGACTTACTCAATTGAGCAACTGGCTCAATTATATACTAAAGAGATAATCCGACTTCATGGAATTCCCAAGAGCATCATCTCAGATAGGGATGGTCGGTTCACTTCACATTTCTGGGAATGTGTCCAGAAGTCCCTCGGCACCAAATTACGGTTCAGCACAACTTTTCATCCTCAAACTGACGGGCAAACTGAATGGGTGAATCAAGTGCTGGAAGACATGTTACGGGCTTGTGCTCTAGATTTCAAAGGGAGCTGGTGCCGATACTTGTGTTTGGCAGAATTCGCCTACAATAATAGCTACCAAGCTACTATCGGCATGGCACCTTATGAAGCTCTGTACGTTATGAGATGTAGGTCTCCAATCTGTTGGTACGAAAGTGGTGAGAAGAAGGCGATGGGGCTTACGACAGATCTCATCAACGACACCACCCAAGCTATACAGACCATTCGACGACGAATAGAAGCTGCACAGAGTTGATAGAAAAGTTATACAGATGTCAGGCGTAGACCACTGGAATTCAATATTGGGGATCTGGTATTCCATAAGGTGGCTCCGATGAAAGGGATAACGAGGTTCGGGAAGAAAGGGAAATTGAGTCCGCGATATGTGGGACCGTATCTGGTACTGAAAAGAGTCCGCAAAGTGGCATATGAACTAGAACTGCCTCAGGAAATGTTAGCTATTCATAATGTGTTCCATGTGTCAATGCTTAAGAAGTGTCTTCCAAACATGGACCAAGTGATTGAGCCCCAGGCGGTACCAATTCAGGAAGACCTAAGTTATGAAAGCCAACCTATCCAGATCTTGGATCGGGAGGTCAAGAAGCTAAGAATCAAGGAGGTGCCCTTAGTCAAGATCCTATGGCAAAGTCAACAGTTCGAGGAGGCTACCTGGGAACGCGAGGGCGAGATGAGACGCAAGTACCCGGAGCTATTCTAAGTTCGAGGACGAACTTTCAAGAGGTATGGGGGATTGTAACGACCCGGAAAATTCTCTTAATATTTTCTTTAAAATATTAAGCATGTCTAGATAATTTTCCGAAGGATCTAAAAATATTAGTATGAACCTTAGCCTAGAAATCCAAGGTTCTCTCATTTAAATTGAGAAACTAAGTACTAAGAAGCCTTATAGGGGCTTTCTAGTGCCACTATTATGGGTAGTTTAGGTAAAATTTAATGTAAAAATAGATGGATTGTAATGAAAAATATTAACATAATTATGGGAGAATTTTAAGAAATTTTCGAAAATAATAGAAAAATAAAATAAAATAAAATAGAAAATTAGTGAATGCACCAAGGATTCAACCTTGGACCTCTTGTACAACCAAGCATGCACTAACCAATTCACTTAGCAAGGGAGTGCTATGAGGGAATGAAGTGGATCATAGTTAAGGCTTGGGAAAGATGAAGAGTCACCAAGAGAAGAGACATCATGACTCTTCATTTACCTCTTTTCAAAATAATATAAATAGGAAGGGAGTTACAACTTCCCTTCTCTTCTTCATTTCCTTCTTCCTCCTTGCTTTGGCCGAAAATCCAAGGCTCTTGCTCCCTTGAGAAAAGTTCCACCAAGGACCCTATCTTGAAGATCTAAGGCCCCCCCTACAAAGATACAAGGACTAAGGAAGGTTTATGGACAAGGAGGTTCTCTTGTTACATTTTATTCGAAGTTTGTAAGCAAGATCAAGAAAGGTAAAACCCCCTCTCCTGTGGTATGATAGCTTTCAAGATATCTAGCATAATCTAAGTTTTTGTTAGCATGATATGTTGGGGAAATCCATGATTTGGGCTTATGGAACTTTCGGCCAAGACCATTGGTTTAGGCCTAGGGATGATGTAAATTCCTTTTTGTGCTCTTAAATGTTTCATGATAAGATGTAAGACATAGATTGAGATTTGGGGAAATTTTTGAGGCGCTAAAACCCATCTAGGGTTTCGGCCACCTCTAGTGTAGGGCTAGGGATTAATTTTAATCCCTCAAGTATGCTTAATGTGTCTTACTATGATATAGTATGGAGGAAAATAGGGACTTACATGAATTTTTCTAGGGGTTGTTACCCTTATATGTTTCGGCCACATCAAGGTCAAGAGGCTAGGGGAAACTCCAACCTTTCCAAGCATGATTAATATGGTTCTTATGATATCTTATGGGTAAGAATGGTGTTAAATGAACTCTTTCATGGGCTTGTTACCCTTCTAGGGTTTTCGGCCAACCCTTGTTTTAGGCCTAGGACTTGGAGTTAAGTCCAAACAAGGATTCAAATAAATTTTTCTAGGGCATGATAGGTAAGCAAGAGATGTAATCATGATCTAGGCAAACTTTCCATGGACCCATGGTCCTTGAGACTTTCGGCCAAGACCCAACCCTAGGGTTTGGGTTGGGTTAAGATCTCAAAAATGCATATTTATAAGTTCCCATGATGCTAGTATGTTGTCAAGCATGATGTAAGGGCTTCCATATGACTAAAACCTTAGTTTATGTGTTATGTGACATGACTTGTATGGTAAATTCTAGGTTATGTTTTAATCATGAATATTTAGATCATATATCATGAATACATGAAATTGATGTAGGGATATATTATGATTAATAGAATGATGCATGTATGTTGATAAATGCTTATAATGAAATTATGACTCATGAAGGCATATGCATGTTTTGTGATGAATGCTATAAATCCTAGTAGTATGTGTTAGGTTATATGTAGCTTGCCATTTATGTCTTATGATAAATACTGGGATTTTGTATGTAAGATAAAATGTATCTTGTATGAGATGTATGCATATTCTGTATCATGATCATGCAAGCTTTATGAATCCGGATAAGATTATGACTAGAAACATGATCATGTATGTATGTTCCATGTTATGAATAAAGAATGTTAAGCATGAATGAAGATGATGGTTATGCCTTAATTATTAATGGTAAGTATGAATGATAAGTATGAACGATGAAGGCATAACGATGATATGAAATAAGTATGAATGATAAGTATGAATGACAAGTATGAATGATGATGCATGCATGTTTATTTTCATGCATAAGGCTTGTACCGGACCGAAGTAAGGGTCCAAGGGATGGGTACCTTATGAACGCCCCGGTTCTGGACTACCGAAGCTGTCCACGGTTCTGGCACTACCGAAGCTGTGCAACAGGGATGGGCACCTTAAGAACGCCCCGGTTCTAGGACTACCGACTATGCTGTCCTTACCCTAGTAGGTTGAGGCTAGCTACCTCATATTTACTTAGGGATGCGCGCTTATGATGTATGTATGTGGTACAAGCCGGGGACCCCAATGATGTTATGTTTATGTTAAGCATTTTAATGTATGATTTCAAAACTAAGCATCCTTATGTAGTAAATGCATTTGTCTCATTCATACATCCATGTTATGCATCGCGCCAAGGTAAGTATATTTTATGCTTGTGTTATGCTTATATTTCATGTCATGTACAAGTATGTTTTCTATGCATGTATGCTAAGAAGTATGTTATGATAAGTATGCCTATGATCATGTATGCTAAGAATTAGGATATGATAAGTATGCCTTATGTTCATGTATGTTCGGAATTATGCCAAGTATAAGTATGTTTCATGTCATGTATGTATGTTTATGCTCATGTGTGTTAAGATTTATGCCATGTTAAGTAGGTTGTAAATCTATGGTGATGTTAGGAATCATGCTATGTTAGTTGTTCATATGCTTATGACTTATGCCATGACTATGCTTATGTTTATGTTCGAAGTTACGCTATGTCAGATACTTGATATGTTTATGTTTAATGACGTATGGTTTTAGTGAGTAGGAAAGGGTTTTACTAAGCCTATGTGCTTATAGTTTATTTATCTCGTACCGCAGATCATGCAAGAGGCTATTAAGGGAAGGCGCAGGGGAGGCAGAAGCATGTGTGTGTGTAGCAGTGACTTGGCAAGAGATTCTCGTATTCTCACATAATGCATGTCTTAGGTGTGAAAATATTTTCTTAAATTTTATGCTATATTTTATGGTTATGACTAATGGATGACTTACGATTTATGATGCTACCTTTATGGATAAGTATATACTGCTTATGATGATTATGAATAAGTCATGGAATGGTTAAGTTATGATATGATGCCATGTATGAATATTCCATGTGTATAGTTGCATGATTAGAAGCATGTTTAGAAAAAAAAATATTTCCGCTGCATTAAGATGTTTTTATTTTATGCACATGTATGTAAAGCGTAACGACGCCTATCTCACCACACCACGAGGTGTGGGAGAAAAGGCGGGCGTTACACCGGTAGTCTCGGAAGCCAAGCAAAAATCCAATCGGAGGAGCCGGTTGGCAAAAGGTAACTTCTCCTTAGAGGAGTAGGTGAGGACGTGTTCCCCGAAAGAGGGAACAGTAGACGTTGGTTCAACCTAGAGTTTCATTTTGAAATCCAAAGTCAGAACCAAGACAGCTTCGACTCTTATGGATGAATTTATTATTAATATTATACTGTTCTTGGACTAACCCTAGTTGTAGGAGTCAAAGGGAGTAGATGTTGCATCCCAGGCGCCTGAAAGGGTTCAGGCGCCCGAGAGACCAAGCGCCTGACAGATAACAGGCGCATGTGTTGAGAGGCTGAGCTGGTGGTTGCCACGTCAGAAACTTAGGCGCCCGTGAGCCATCAAGCACCTCAAAGGTCCCAGGCGCCCAAGACCGAGGGATAGGTTTTGGCTGAGTCTACCGATAAGCATGCGCCCGATTCGCTACACGTGGCTGGCGCCCAAGAAGCCTTAGGTGCCCGAGAACATGCTATATAAGGGGTTTCACCCCTTTGCTTTCCACATCAACTTAGAATACATTCAGAACATCTTTCGTGTGACTCAAGCACTCCAACGCTCTCCTAATCTCTTCCGTGCTCGAGTTTCCCACGCTGCCAACAATCAAGATTGATGATACGCTGCCCAAGACACTTTGCAACCTTATTGGTGTCGTCGGTATATTTAATTTTGCTATTTAATTCTGTACTCCAATTATATATTTGTAAATTATATTTTCGAGTTATAGAATTGCCCAACGAAAACAGTGAAGAACCGTGGGCCTAAGAGTAGGAGCTGTTAAAGACTTCGAACCAAGTAAAAAGAAACTTGTTAGAATTGTTTCTTTATTCTTCCACTACATTTTTATTTTCCAAAAAATTTTCAATAATCGCTATTCACCCTCCTCTATCGAATACAATGATCCCACATGTGGTATTAGAGTTTGTTGCTCAACCTTGGTGAAACCGTCAACTGAACAGGTTTTTTGGAATTTTTTCGTTCATTTTTTTCATAAAAATTTTCTCGTTCGTCGAGGTTAGTGAAACACTGTAGCGACCCGCCTTCTCTACCTTAGACGAACCGTTACTTTGTCTACTTCTTGACTTTAATGCAACGACTAAAATTGCGGAACTTTCTTTAACTTTTTTTTTTGTATTTAAATCTATCTAAGAATGATATTCTAACTTTAATAGTCATGCATTTAAACTCATCACACAAGGTTCTATAACATTACTAAAGCATTTTGGAATATGAATGCAACTCTTCTAAGCGTATTTAAAGCAATAAAACTTAATTCAAAAGGAGACTAACAACATCTTGGCACATGCATCAAATAGCCCCATTAAAGTATCGATATTCAAAACTACTCACGCTCATACCCATCCAATGCAGTCATAAGGATATATACACTACATAGAATGACATGCAAAATATATTCTATAACATTTCTAGAACTTCATAGAGTGTAAATCTTACTTTTCTACCAAATTTACAAGCATTTTAAGCACAATTAGGACTTAATCCAAAAGGGAATAATAAGCTCAAGAATAAGTCAAAAATTCAATGTATCAACATGCTAAACTACTCATGCCCTTACTCATCTAGTGCGTTCACAAAAGTATGCGTACTAATTGAAATGACATGAAATCTTCATTCTACAAAACTGAGCATGTAAAACTATCCGAAGCATAAATGTTTAATAAACTCCATAACACAATAACTTGGAATTTGGAAACCTTAAACATTGCATTTCAAATAAGCTAAACTGTCTCATCCCAAGGACCTCTCCAAGGTCAGCCACCACACACACATCACCCAGCACCGCCTCGTCGCCTTCCTTCAGAATTGCTTGTCCTTACCTTTACCTGCAGTAGGAGGAAATGCAACTAATAAGCATAAAGCTTAGCAAGTACTATCTAGCTCACAAAATCTCGAAATGTGCAAACATGCTTTTTAAATAATGTGAAAACACATGAGTTACTTTTATGCTTAAAAGAAACACTAAAACATGTATAACTCAAAACATGTATACTCAAGCATTAATACATCTTAACTCACTTTTTCTTGGCTTAACTTGAAACTTTAGCAATTCTTTAACTTTAAATCTTTCTT
>JAGFNQ010006284.1:52903-79752 GCA_024364735.1 Boesenbergia rotunda | reverse complement strand
TACATACGATGGTAAAACCTTTGCAAAAAATGATGATGTGGCCGGGGAAATTTCTGATGGTTTCAAAGCAACAGCATTGCCTGCTGCTATAGCTCCAATTACCGGGTCAATAGACAGCACTGCAAGAAGAGAAAAAACAAACTGTTATTGCTCTTACTATGTAGAAGATCGGAATCTTTACTAGACAGCATACTGATCTTGACATAACTTCAATGTAAAAGAGAAAAGTGGAGAGTTAACAATGGAATTCTGACAAGCAGTAAGAGGTTAAGAGCTAAATATTGAACTAAACTCTTACTGATAATAAGATCAAGGCCATAATTCAATCTTTTCCATCAATCTAGGAGCAACAGCCAACATGTGTCAAGTTACTTCTAACAAAAGCAATTATAAGAGACACTTAGAACCCAAATAAAAAAGAAATACTGTTATTGTGGGCATGTTAGTCCTAACGTCCTTACAATAACATAATAAAACTCAGTCCAAGGTACTATTAAAGATCCAAAGCTCAAAGTTGTTAAATGATGACACTATCGTATGAGTTACTTGCCTTGAGAAAGTAAAATTTTAGACTTTTCATGATATGTAAGCTGGATATGTATAGGGTATCAAGTATCACCCTCAAGATACAGTATATATCAACAGAAAAGCAATAATCATTGATTGAATTGCACTTGTACATCCTTGCAAGAATGACTGCAACTACAACAGGTAAATTCCGTGTGATGTGCTCAGAAAAGGTCCTTGCGTACAATGAAACCAAACAAGACAAAATTCAACCATTTGGTGCAATCTACATAAGTTATTGTGCTCTTGTTCCTTCTTATGTGTCTGTATTGTAGAAAGAGACTTAGATATATTTTAACGGAGATATAAACAATTATCACTGTTGAAAAATTTTCATTATTATATAATTATAGATATAATTGCCATGTTATAGTGATACTGCATCTCAGGACTACAAATTTCTTCAACGACGAGCTATTAGAACGAATTTCTTGAACAATGAGGGAAGGATTCTGGCAACAATTCCCTATGCATTTCCTACTTATTCAACACGCTAAACACGTTAAGTTATTATATTCTTTCACATGCCAGTGTAGTATTCAGCAATATATTAAAAGTTATCCATTGTCATGTACAGCAAGGCCCATTATTTAAGGTACAAAAAGGTGAGACCTTAACAAAGAGTGCAGAATCACTAGAAGCATTTGTATATATTTACCGTAGGGAACATGCTGAGCTTTTTTTCATTTGAAAATTAACAATGATTTTTCTATCAAACAAGTAGAAAAGAAGGATTATTTCCAAAGCAAGATCAGCTAAATAGGAAAAAATGAAACCAAGGAATGAATAAAAAAATAGCTGGACATATTAAGAACCGACATTTTCATATTTTGTTGGATTGCAATGGATCTCAATCTCCATAAGAGCAGCAACTAGCAGAACATATTAGGAAAACTTTAACATACTTCTAACAAAACAAAAAAGAAGATATTCTCACAGTCCTTAGGAATAAACTATAATTATAATTTAACCATAAGAATAAAGAAACTAGTTATCCTGCAACTAACAAGCCAATTTGTTCTCACAAATATCTATTTAATAGTAAAACTCCACTTACAGAATGGATAGTTCCAAGCTGAAATGATCAATGCGATGCCTAAGGGCTCAGGAAGAATTTCAGCGGATGACGGAAAAGTGGTAATGGATGTTGGTACCTGAACAAAAATTAGATACCTGGATATTAGAACGCTAATTTCAGGAAATAACATAGAATTATAATTTAGTATTTTGGGCATTAAGGATACCTTTTCAGGTTTCATCCAGCGTTTCAATTCTTTTAGGGCAAATGTACATGATGCTTTTGCCAGTGAAATCTGCATCATCAATAACAGGCATGCATAACAAGTTTTTGTTTGAGATTACTGGCAAGCAGAAACGAAACGTGGAACGAAGATGATCAAATTACCCCAATTCATTGGAGGATATAAATATACCTTTGGAGGACTCACACTACAACAGCTTAAGGTAAATGTTGCAAGATCTTAAATATTCTCAGACTACAAGTTAACAATATATTATCCCCAATGGAAGAACCACAAAGAGCATTCTCTCCGGCATATTCAGTACAGAAACTAGCCTGCCAAAATCTTCATATAGGAACATGTCTGGCATGGAGAGATAAACAGAATTATCATTGCCATGTGTCGAACAAATTTTCCTTTTCTCACTAAGAACTCTAACTCTAATCATATTCCACTCAATACAAGAAGGTTGCAGAGTTGATATCCTGGGCAATGATAAATTTAATATATTATCGTCCCCTGTTACTATATAGTTAGCACTTAGCACTACAAGGATTATACATGCAAGAAGGATCTAGAGCTCATGTCCTGCGGAGTTAATTAGGACCAAACTCTTCCATCTACAAGAAAATGAACTCTAACTCTCTAATCATCTTTTGGCTCTATTATAATATAAGAAAGAACTCCTGAGTTGATATTCTGGCTATTACGAATGTAGTTATACTATAATCTCCTATTACTATTAGATACCATTATAAGAACTATTAGATACCTTGCATCTGCAAGATTTTGACCTAGATTACTTCTTGAACAATCATTACAGATGACATTAGTGATAATAACCAAAATTTGGATCTCCAAAATAAATTTTCAGCCACACTTCTTCACAGAAATCAAAGAAGCCCTTTTCCTAATCTTATCAGAGACCCTACTAGCTCGTACAGCAAGCCGCTGGGCCAATTTCACAGATCCAAGCATTTAATGCTATTCGCATGAAAAATTTTGGTTTGGTTGCTGTAGTAATTCCTAGCTCAGGAAAAAGAATCACACGAATCACAATTAAGTCCTGCAAGAAAAGCACGATTGGCACCGAATGTCGCAACTTTACTGCGATCTGTCCGACAAAAGGGGTCATAGTAATGGAGACAGATATAGATTTGGGGGACCTCGTGTAGGAAGGACTCCATCTGGGGCTTGGTGAGATCGTCGTGGAGGGCGGTCATGATATCCGCCTCCTTTTCCTCAATCATCCTCGCTATGCCCTTCAGCTGCGTGGCCCTCCACTCGTAGCTCCGCGTCCTCCCGGAGTCAAAGCTCCTCCTGAGCTCTGCCGTCAGTTCGGCCGCCATGGCGCCGTCGAAGGCTCCTCCCGCCATCTTATCGCCTCCGTCGATATCTGCCAATCCCTAACAACTCCAAATTCAAGCAGCCCCAGGCGACGATAGCAAGAAGCCAGACCAAATTGGAATTATTTAATAGCAGGCCGAAAAAGTGTGGGCATCGGGCAAAAGGTAAATCGTTCCCGAGAAAAAAAAAGTGAAATTTTTGGGATGAGAGGAGACGATAAATCCGATGAAGACAAATCTATCGCGGCGCCAACCCTAACCTTGTAGCCCTCACCCAACTTGGTATCTGCCTTTTCTCCAGGTTTACTGAGTCTTCTTTCATTACTCCAAAAACATCGCTTTCCTAAATAAATACACAAAAATGGAAGAAATTGTAACGATAATTGCCAAAGAAACTGGATGAAGATATAGAAGTTGCGACGTGGAAGGAGTAAGATGGAGGAGATATCTTGTTGCATACCGACAAAATTTGACCACGATGCAACGTTCACGTTCTTGTGAATTCGTCCTCGAAATATGATCAAATAAGAATCTAAATCTCAGTAAAATTAAAAAAAAATCCTCAACTTTATGATAGTCAATTATAACTTTTTAATTTATCACCTCGTAGATAACTATGGAGTTGATCGTGTAGAAACTAGAATCACTGCGACGATGGATTTCCTTTTTTACTATAACGTTCTTGTCGATTCAACCAAAGAGGCACAGAAAAAGTGGATTGGATCAGTCGCGATTCGATTGTTTTGAGTGTCGATCCAACGCTAGCAGAGCATGAATACTGTCCTCACTATTTTTTTTAAGTTTGCTTACTATTGATTAATTCTATGACGTTGAAATTGGTCCTATAAATTTTTTTTTACTTATTATTAAAATAAATTTAAAAATATTCATAACGGTCGATCTATTAGCTAGTATTCTTAATTAATCATCTATTAAAAAAATTAATCCATTAATTAAGTTTGTATTCAATTTTTATATACTTAAAAAATTAAAAAAAAAACTCTATCGCTGTTCTATTATCTCAAGAGTCCTCTCTATTTAATTGTTTATTTACTCATCATTATGATGATGGGGATATGAAACTACATTGGAAAATCTGTAGTACCAAACAATTGCCTAACACAGTTGACCAAAAGAGAGTTATGATTTTGGTTCTTAGAGCATCCATTTTCTATTTAAAATTTAAATTTTAGGGTAGAAGAGCTTCTTTATAATTTATTACATTTTTATTTTTTATTGTTTTTTTCTCTCATCCTATGTAATATCGACTTTCCAATACCAATGTATTCCCTTAATTTTTTTCTCTCTCATAAATTAAATAATATTTTAATATTTAGTGAATAGATTTCATTCCTTAAATTTAAAGAAGAATTAATCATAAAATTTAAATTTAGGGAATGAGTAGGTAGCTAATATTAAGATTTTTTATCATTTTCTTTCAAATTTAAGAAAAATTCTATGTTTAAAAAAGTCGATGTGGATACTTTTAGAATAGTTTCCTCGGTTCTTTGTTTATTTAATAATATATCTCATGTGGTGGTTAGGGTAGGACCTTCCGATCGACTATTAAAGTCAGGAAGGTTAGAGGACGTGGAGGTCAAAGTCGGGTCAAACAAGGAGCTCTAGTTAGCAATTCGCTAAAGTCGGGTCGGACTTGGGTCGGACTCCCCAATTAGACTCCTCATTTGGTCACTATCGAAGCAAGGAGGTTCACTCAGAACCGCCTTGATGAGTCTCACTAGTGGATACTGACGAGGTCTTCATGAACTATGGGATCCGCTCTCAACGCCCAATCAAATATCAGCTGAGCCTACCACCAATTGGACGGGATCTACTGTCGATTGAGCCCCGACAATGATGGAGTCAGGGCAACTTTCAATAGGTCTAACCCAGTCGAAGTGTAACTAGGCACAGGTGTGGCCCATCGATGGCCAAGATCCTCAAAAGGCCTAGCAAAACACAGGGCACATTAGCCTATCATCTTATTTAATGTCTCGACATGAGATTGACAGTCTTCAGTACATACTATTATGATGTCAGAGCCCTGGTGACCGGCGCATTTTGTAGGAATTTTTCCTCCAAATGGGGCGCGAACCCTGGGCCGCTGAGCTTCTAGATTGGCCACCGCGAGCGCTTCCCGATTTACCCTGGTGACCGGTGGGAAACTTCCGTGGGGCCGGGCCGGTCACCCCAGGTTCAATTTGTCTGCTGCCTGGTTCATCATTTTTTTTATTATGATGTCAGAGACAACCAATCACACTAGTACGTTCCTGAGAAGGATGTCAGAATTAACCAACCGTCCTTGTCATGGATGAGGAGACATCCTTGTTGTCCTAACAGAGAGGCTACCTTGTACAAAATGGGCAAGACCTCATAAGGTTACAGAAAAGAACGTTCTTCACACGTACGAAAGATATTAGGGGTGTCAAAAATCAACACAATCCGACGACCCAACCCGAATCGACCTGAAAAAAATCGGGTTCGGGTTGAAAATTTTCGGGTTCGGGTCGGGTTCGGGTTGACCCAAATTTAATATTTTGTGGATTTTTTGGAGTTAAATCAAATTTTATTTTGAAAATTAAGATATTTTTATGTATATTAATATCAATATAGTATGATCATGATGAAGTATTGAGATAAAAGTGAAGAATTATAGGGAAAATAGCAAAAAAAGACGTTTTGAATCGATTTTTCGGATTATTCGGGTCGGGTCGGGTTGGTCGGGTTCGGGTTTGGCAACGCCAGGGATCCATCCCTAACTTGTCTACTAACACTCTCTTTCACATAGATTTTCTTCATTCTTTTGGCCCAACCGGCCTTCGATATTCTGGTGGTAAGGAGTCATCCAACTCACCAACAATTCATCCACTCTGATTTCAAATTAATAACAACCATATCTAAAATACATCGTAGATCCAAACTATCCTAAAGAAGGGTTGACTAATTAAAAACGTTTTTTTTTAAAAAAAAATCAACATTTAATAAATTTATCCAAACTACCCTAAAGAAGGGTTGACTAAGTAAAAAACTTTTTTTATAAAAAAAAATCAACATGTAATAAATTTATTGTTTAAAAACAAACTTGTCTACAACACGTTTGTAAAAAAAAAATTCTTTGAGCCCGACCCTTTAGAAAACAAAAGGATTAATAAAATTAGATAATATTAATTTTAAAATGATCGATCTGTTCCTATGAAAATTTTATATTAATCGTTAGAGTAAATCGGGAAGCACTCATAATAGACGATCCAAAAATTTAATTTCCCACGATTATACACTACATTTAAAACAAAAATTCTTATAATATTTATAATAGTTAAAGATTAAATTACGAATATTTAAAAAATAATTAATCTTCATGCTACATCATAATCCAAGGGCCCGAACTACCCTCTAGAAAATGTTATAATATCATATTGAAGTTTATTTCTATTAACGATGTGTCTCTTTCCAATTAGAGGTTTCGTTAGGGGATTACTCAAAATAAGTAGGAGGAAAATTTGAAAGCTATCGACAAAGCGAGATAATTAATTAGATATTTTAAGGAAAGGCTTTCATGTCATATTTTACGTGACTTTTTTTATTCTAGTATTTTTTCACTTTCATATAAGAACCAAAATTAATATCTTATCGGATTTTATCCTAAAAATAAAATATTCTAATTAATAATTGTGATTTATAAAAACATCCTGTCAAATTCAAGCCCAAATTATGCCATAATCGGGCCCAAATCAATCTGTAAACCATGAGTTTGTGTTTGAGTTGGACCAAACACAGCTTAAATCAAGTCGAGGCGACCTAATTCATATAGGGCTAGTTGAATTATTGACTGTAACAATTATCGAACTCTTAAACCCTTAAATTATTGAAATTTCTTTGTAGGACGATTTTTTTAGCGGGAAATTGATCAAGAAACCCTCTTCACTGTCATGGCCGTCTGAACTATTGATTAGTAATCGATGAACGCCAGACAACGGGCAAAACTCTAATAAGAGTTGGCATTTCGAGTTTTGTCATTGTGAATGTAATATAACTGATATACTCGTAATAATCTGCACAGAGACGGCCTGAGGTGGTTAAGGTAGGGCCGGTACACAGGGCCCCATCTATCCGATGAACTCCAATTTTTTTAATGGTTTTTTAGTAATTTTTTTTTTAATAATGCTTAACAAAACAATTCAGGTGTCGTATCGTTGAAAAAAATTAAATTAAAAATGACCTAATTATAAATTTTAAAATCGAATAATGATGTAATGGTTAAATTTTTTAATGGATAACGAAGAGATTTAAAATTTGAACAAGTAATGATGCACTATAAGAGATTTTTCTTTCTAGTGAAAAGTGAGTCTAAGAACGTTGATCGTCTAAATGAGTCTTCATATTTTCCGATTTATCCTAGTAGTCGATGGAAAACTTTTGTCAGATCGAGCTGATCACCGTTGTTAGGACGTATCAAGGTAGCAAAGGCGATTCACTCGTCCCCCGTGCCCCGGCCAACCCGTCCCAGGGCCAACACGGAGGAGGTAAATCACGGGGGTTACTAGCCCGGATGTTGTGGCTAGTGCGTAGGAAGGGCGGGCACATTAGTTTTGCCAAGTTTTGATCCCCAAACCTCATGGTGGCAACACTCACACACTGACCATCAGTCCATTCCGTGGGGACTAAAAAACTATCCGGGTAAACTTTTTATAGTAATCGGTCCCACTACCAAAACGACCCCATATTCAAAAACCTCTTAAGGGGTTTTTGGAGACACGGTACCACTGTGTTGATAAGAGGTCCCACTGTCAATATAACACCTCAGTCAACAATCCTCTCAAAGGGGGGATTTATTTGTTGCTAAGAGGACTCAAACCCGAAACCTCATGTTACACATGTCTCCATGCTTACCACTTAGGATAAGTCACTTCAACTTGTTAGGATACATCAAGAGCTGGAGGAGGGGAGGGGAGGGGGGGGGGAACTGAATAGCTCGATTTTTGCTCGTTGTAGATTTTTCACGGAATACTTGAGCAATGTTAATACCTTCTTCTATATTTGATATCCACCTCCTTAATGTAACTAATCAAAGGATCCACTATCATCGTACTCACAACTTCACTATGAAAACCTCCTTCTTGGACGCGGAGAAGCCTCGTACAAGCTCACGAAGAAATACAATAAGAATCAAGTAAATACAAATGAAATCTTATAAGATTTACAACAATGAACTATTACTTATCTTGCTTTCTTCTAATTTGGAATCACATCTAGATGGTTAGAAATACAACAACACTTTGCTCCAAGAACTCACAAGAAATAACAACAATGGTGGAGAAGAGCAAGTGTTTGAATCTGTAGTGAAAACCCTTTATATCACCATATTAGGATTTCCAATTGATTGCCCCAATCAATTCCTCTCAAATCCAAACAAATCAGCGGTTCAAACCTTGTCACATTTCTTTTATGTTTTACCTAATTGATTGACCAGTCGATTAGGAATGTCGGAATCAATTAGCCAATTGAATCTGGCACCTTTTGTGTTGTCATGAATCTGCCTTAATCGATTGCTTAATCGATTACCAAAGTTTCTATTCTCGTGAAAAATCAAACCCTAATCGATTGTCCTCTGCCTAATCAATTAGCTAATTAATTAGGAATCCTTCTGTGTGTTTGCGATTTTAGCCCAGTCGACTGATCATGCCCTAAATCCTAAAATGTAGGTTTAGGGTTCTTTTGCCCAACCAGAAGTCTTACATGACTTATTAGGACTTCTTCATCAAATGTCTAGTCAACTCTTGATCAACTTGGATTTTTGCTTACCTAATTCTCAACTAGGACTTCTCTCGTGCTAAATATTTAAGCTTCCAGTTAATCCACTTTGGTCTTAACCTAGTTTCACTAGGACTTCACTTGTGTCAAGTGTTTAGTTTCCAGCTAACCCACATTGATCTTCACATAGCTCCTAACTAGATTTGTCTATTCCATTAAGATTTTCCTTTGTGTAACCCTCGAGTTGGAACTTTACCAGTTAAGTCTCAAGTTAATTTTGACCTACATGACTTATCATTCATGCGTAGTTCAAACATCATTGTCAAAAATCAAAACTCAAGCTCAAACCAACCTAAACTTAGTCAAACTGGTCAACTTTAACTCGAGGACGATTGCACTAACAACTCTTAAGATTAGTTTTTCGAAAAACTAAATATTTGGTATCAATTTAAAAAAATAAATTAATTTAAAAAATCTAATTATAAATTTTAAAATATTATAGACTTTATTTGAAACGTGGAAAAAGGAAAAAAACCATGGCTATGGCCATTTTTTAAACATGAGTACGCTCCTTTTTTGTTTCACGAGAATCCGCATGTAAGGTAATACCTAGGGAATTTCACACGGCCTATCCCATGATATTTATAGTAAGGTAAATTAGAAAATTAAATAGACTATGTATGAGAATATTTTCTTTGATTTCACCCACAATCAATTTTTATAGATCTATTATGCGATGATGAACTCTAAAAGGACACTCATCAATTACACACGTATTGGATATTTGGGTCTTAAAAAGACCAAACACGATTGTCCAAAGAAAAATGAAGGCGTCATCAATCGATGAAAGTCAGAATTAACTTCAAAAATAAAATCTATGTTTCGCGTAGATAAATTTAGACTATCAATTTGCTCAAAACTGATTACGGGTGAATGAGAAATTAATTGTTTAAATGTTAGTCCAAAATTGACATAAAAGGAAGTAGATGGGAAATAGTCTCACATCTGAAATTTCCAAAAGTATTTGCTTCATTATACGTGTTCCTGTGTTAATAGAGTTAAAAAGAAAAAACATAGATGATCTCTTCTCACAGACGAGTAGGTAGTGCGCTTTGTTGGTGCATTTTGCATCGTCGCCAGGAGCATTGAGGAGCTTAAATTTATGCTCCAAGTAACGTAGCACTCTGATGACGTGTCATGTGATGAGGCAGTGTCTATGTGACACTTAGGTAGGATGAGAGAGATGACTGGACTGCTGATTGGGCAAACAAATGGTACCTGTTGGATCGAAGAGGGGTGTTGGATCGCAAGTGACGCGATTTGGAACATTGATCACGAAGAGTCGCGATATGACTGTTGGTAATGAGACTTGATCTGAAGCGTTAGATCGAATCTAGAGGCTGAGATCAAAGGGAGATTTGAAGGGTTACAACCATCCAGATCTGATGGCTGAGATTAAAGGGCTATCTGAAGAGTTCAACCCTCTAGGTCGAACGACCCAGATCAATCCTAAACTAAAGGTCACACCCACTCACCAAAGGGTACTTCACCTCTTCCCTTCTAAATAGAGTCCCCTAGATGCTGGATTTTCATTCAATCATCCAAACTTCATTAGCATTAATCTCATTTTGTGCATTCAAAGTTTAAAAACTCTACGAGAATGTTTGCCGGTCTCGTAACTTCTGATGATAACCTCCCCAATTTATCAGAACTGGATCTTACTGTGGTCGTATTTGAAGCCAACACGGTGGTGGACTACTCGAAGCAGTGGTGGATCGATACTGGATAAGCACGTCACATCTGTTATGATAAGACGATGTTCTCCAAGTATACTCCAATAAGTGGAAGAATGCTCTATATGTGCAATTCCACTATATCGCCGATTGTCGGACTCAGGAAAGTTGTCCTGAAGATGAGATCTGGGAAGGAGTTAATGTTGGGTATGACTTGGCGGATTTCCTAAGCGAATACTCGGTCATTCCGAGAGACCTCTCCATGTCTACGGATTAAAAAATTAATCCGAATGGAGACCTGTCTCCCAACGACCATCTCGTGCCGTATCGAACGATCCAAACTACAACTCGGCCAATTACAAAAATCGGCCTTGTAATTTGCTTGACCGTTCGATCGTGGAAAAGGCGACGAGTGGATTGTCAACTTTTGTGTTTATGGTCAGGGTCCAGTTAGTAAATTATTGACTATGATACAAAATCAAAATAGTAAACTAACTAACATAAAATGACGAGATAAATAAATATGGCACAAATTAAACAAAAGGAGCCAAGGAATAATTATATCTTCTAGTACTTTACGATCTTCTACCGTATGATTCTCCCCTCTTGGACGTCGTGTGAGCGACGATCTACCAAGAATCATAGTCATCAAGTCGATCCCTTCTCCTTGCGCCAATCAATCCCTTCTCTTTGCAAAGAGATGCCGCCGACTACTCCAAAAAAAAAACAATCTAAACGTAAACCCTACTTTTCCTCGTCTCTTCTGCCCGTGTTTTAATTGTGAGTTACTTCAAGACAAAATTACAAACAACCTTGTTTCTTGAAAAATAACTCTCCACAGTCAAATCCAGTAGCCAGCGTCCAGAACATGTCCACATGTTGCAGCCGGCTGCCAAGTTACTAACGAACTTGGCTTTTCCTCAAACTCCAGCCGGCGCGCCAGGACTTCTCCACTCATCTGATGCTCACGGCCACGAGTCAACAATTGCGGCTGCATACAACAATTCTCCATGGAGAATTGCATGGAGAATTGCGGCGGCTGCGTTTTAATTCTCCAATGGGAGAATTCGGCCATGGTTGGCTGCATGCATTGCCATGGTTTTTAATTCTCCAATAAGAATTCAGCCATGATTTTAATTCTCCAATGGGAGAATTCGGCCTTGGTTGGCTGCATGCATTGCCATGGTTTTTAATTCTCCAATAAGAATTCAGCCATGGTTTTAATTCTCCAATGGGAGAATTCGGCCATGGTTGATTGCATGCATTGCAAAGGATTCTTTGCATTCATCAGTGGAGAAGATGTGCTCGGCGCCACGCAAGAGAGAAGAGAGGAAAGGCCTAAGTTTTATTTATCTATTGGATTAATTATCCAAAAAAAAAATCAACTTGATTTCATATCATATAGAGATATATATAAAACTACAATAAAGATTATGAGAAAAAGTTGGATTTTGGCCTGTTAATGGATCCAAATCCGATCCATTAATGAGGATCCATTCCACTAAAGGACCCTTATTGAATTACCTCACCAACCCCCATATTTACATATGGGCTCTACTTATTACGAGTCATCCATCCCCCCGTATTTAAGATATCGAATGTCCGTTAATTAATTTAAATTACTGACAATTCAAATTAATTAACTTCTGGATCCTTAATTAGTACCACTCAACCTTATCATCATGTCTGATCAAATCCACCTGCAGGGTTTAGCCTGATGAACCTTTTGAGCTCATCAAGGGGGCATCATCAACACGACTCACTAGGACACGGGCTCCGTCAATAATCAACAGCACATCATATTATTAATATTACCTCTCAACTTACCGGGCTTATTGATCTAACAGAATAGATCTCGCCTATTGGTAAATCAAAAAAATAATAATTAATAATATATGTCCATTATTATATCGGAATTAAGGAATCGTACTCCATAATAAAGTCTTGAGGTCCTATCCAATTATCGAGTCAGTACAAATTGGATAACCTCTGATTTTGGTCCTTCTCAATGTATTTAAAGCACACTGGTATAATTTTATGGTCAAGACCAATCACACCTAATTACACTATAACCATTCCGATGGGTTGTCCAATTCCATCTCGGTTGTGAGCCTCTATTTATACTAAGCAAGGAATTGATAACATGATCTTTCGTGTGATACCACACACCATATTATCTACAATGTAAAGTAATTGGACTTCATGCATGTACTAATATAAACATGCACCTAGTGTAGTTGTGATTCTCTTTTCAAAATGAAGATGTTCATATAAAGAAATCATGTCTTTCAGTATACACATCTTATAGTTAACACTCATTGATGTGCTCCACGTTCCCGACATCAAGAAGAACTTAGTTTCTGGATCGGCACTTATCAAGGTTGGTTTTAGACTACTGTTCTAGTTAAACAATTTTGTACTTACGAAGAATGATATCTTTGTAAGTAAGAGATATTTAGAACAGAGTTTGTTCAAAATAGTTGTAATGACTGTACACCGTGAATTTAATGGTAATAAAATAAAAGCTTTCAGCTACTTTGTTACGTGTTTTAATTTATGACATGATTGACTTGGACATGTTAATAATAATACTCTGAAACGTCTCATCAAATTAAATTTATTACCAAATATCAATGTTAGCAAAACGCACAAATGTGAAGTGTGTGTAGAAGTTAAGATGACGAGACTACCTTTTCATTCGGTCGAAAGGTATACGACTCCTCTAGAATTGATACATAGTGATCTATGTGGCTTAAAGTTCGTGTAAACTAGAGAAGGTAAAAAGTATTTTATTACTTTTATCAATGAATGCACGAGGTTCTATTATGTCTTTCTTTTAAGAAGTAAAGATGAAGTCTTAAAGGCTTTCAGAACTTATAAAACAGAAGTTGAGAATTATTTTGATAAATGAATTAAAATAATTTATGACGATAGAGGTGGAGAATATGGTACACTATTTGATGATTTTTGTTCAGAATCTGATATTATCCATCAGAAAACGACACCATACTCGCTTCAATCAAATGATGTTGCCGAATGTAAAAATCGAACACTAAAGGAAATGATGA
This sequence comes from Boesenbergia rotunda, assembly GCA_024364735.1. Taxonomy (NCBI): domain Eukaryota; kingdom Viridiplantae; phylum Streptophyta; class Magnoliopsida; order Zingiberales; family Zingiberaceae; genus Boesenbergia; species Boesenbergia rotunda. The sequence goes on along the minus strand of JAGFNQ010006284.1, from coordinate 66,046 downwards.
ATGTCTTGTTGATAAATTCAAGCTTACCCTAGAGCTAGTGGGGGGAAAGCTATATGATCGGCAAATCACATTCTCAATAAAATCCCTCATAACAAAAATGATAAAATGTCATATGAACTATGGAAAGGTCGTGAGCCATCGTACAAATACTTAAAAGTGTGGGGGGTGCTTGGCAAAGGTCGAAGTATCCAAGCTAATGTAAGTAAAAATCAGATCTAAAATGTTCGATGCGATATTTGTTGGATATGCCCACAATAGTAGTGCATATCGTTTCATAGTTCACAAATTAGACATTCCTGATATTAATCTGGGAACAACCATAGAATTTCGAAATGCAATATTCTTTGAAAACCTATTCCCAAAGAAGAAGGGAAACGTTCAAAGTGATTGCAACGGAAATTCTAACGAACAAGACGTTCTGAACTTAGTTGTTGTAAGAGGACTATTGACGATCAAAGCTTAGAGCTACATTGGAGAAAACAAGCTGGAGTTGAGAAATTGTTCGGGCCGAACTTCATGACTTTTATGTCAGAAATGGACCCAAGAACATTAAGCGAACCTCTCTCTAGTCCCAACGTCCCATTGTGGAAAGATATTGTCAATAATGAAATCGAGTCCATCATAAATAATTATACTTGGGAATTTGTGGACCTTCCTTCTAATACTAAACCATTAGGTTGTAAGTGAATACTAAAACACAAGTATAAAGCTGATAGATCAATTGACAAGTATAAGGCCAGACTTGTAGCCAAAGGGTTCAAGAAAAAGGAATGTCTTGACTACTTTGATACCTACTCACCTGTGACAAGGATTACGTTCATATGAGTGCTGATAGCCATCACAACACTGTATGACCTTGAAATACATCAAATGGATATTAAGACTGCGTTCTTAAATGATGAATTGGAAGAAGAAATCTATATAGAGCAACCCGAGGGGATCGTAGCTCCAGGAAAAGAGGAAAAGGTGTGTCGACTTGTTAAGTCATTATACGAACTTAAATGAACTCCTAAACAATGGAATGAAAAATTTGATAAAGTAATGTGTCAAACGAATTCAAAATAAATGAGTGTGACAAATACATTTATGTCAAAACCACACCTGAAAGTCATGTAATCGTCTGTCTATACGTGGACGATATGCTTATAATGGGCAATAATCATGAGATAATTATCAGTACAAAGAGAATTTTGACCAACAATTTCGATATGAAAGATATGGGTCGAGCAGATGTTATATTGGGAATTAAAATTATCAGGACATTTGATGAGATAGTTTTGACACAATCCCACTACGTAGATTCGGTATTGAAAACGTTCAATGCGTACGATCTCTCAATAGTGAAAACACTTATAGATCTAAGTCAACACTTAGCAAAAAATCATGGTGAGCCTATATCGCATTAGAATATTCTCAGATAATAGGCAGTTTGATGTATCTCATAAACTACACACGTCCCAATATTACCTGTGTGGTCAATAAGCTGAGTGGTTTTACGAGTAATCCAAACGACACATATTGGAAAGCACTGATGCGAGTTCTTAGATATTTGAAATATACTATGAACTACAGATTACATTACGGAAGATATTCCACTGTCTTACAGGGATACTGTAATGCTAATTGGATATCAGATACAAAAGACTCCAAATCCACTAATGGATACATTCACGATCGGTGGGGGAGCGATATTTTGGATGTCCATTAAGCAAACGTGCATTACTCAGTCAACTATGGAATCCGAGTTTATAATACAAGACAAAGCAACAGAAGAAGCTGAATGACTACAGAGCTTCTTAAAAGATATTTCGAGCTGGACGAAACTAGCGGCCGTCGTACTTATACACTGTGATAGTCAATCGACGATTGGAAGGGTACAAAGTAGTATGTATAATGGTAAGTCACGACATATACGTCGTAGACACAATACCATTAGGCAGTTGATAAAAAATAGAGTGATTGCAATCGAATATGTTAAGTCCAAAGTTAATTTGGCAGCTCCTCTTATGAACAGGCTAAGTCCAGATCAAGTATACTGCCCATCGAGAGGAATGAAATTAAAAATCTACAACTGAAACGATTGTAGCGGTAACTCAACCTTGTTGATTGGAGATCCAAAGATCTTGGTTCAATCAGACAACGAAGTTACAGAAGTTGTGTTACAACACACAAGATATATTATCTCTATCTCAATCCTAAGATGAATATGTGTTGTCCTACTACATGTAGTGAAGTTAAGCTTATGCTTTTAATGACTTCTATAGCTTTATAAGGTGGAGTATGGTAGGATACTCTTGATAGAAATGTCACCTATGTGAGTGTGAAGATAGACCGCTTCAATGAAACACTCATGAATCCAAGATGGTGTCTATGTCCAAAATAGAACTAATCATGAGAACTAAAAGTAGGTGAGATAAATCCCTGTATGGGTATTATTGTCTTAATATACACAAACAACTGAGCAGTTTAAGACATCACGTTCACTGTGCAGCCTAGTATGCTAGATAGCATTCTACTATGGAAGGTTCAAAGTCATAAGCTAGCTCTCCCGATGCATTGACTTATCGATTGGACTCTTGTAAAGTGTCAGCATGCATACATGCATTAATTTCCATTCATGTGGGGGATTGTTGAATATTTGGATCTTAAAAAGACTAAATACGATTTTGCAAAGGAAAATCGATGTGATATTAATGAATAAAAGTTAGAATTGACTTCAAAAACGAAATCTACGTTTCGCGTAGATGAATCTTGACTATTAATTTGTTTAAAATCGATTAGGGGTGAATGAAAAATTAATTGTTAATTTAAAGGTTAGCCTAAAATTGACATAGAAGGAAGTAGATGAACAATAGTCCCACATCTGAAATTTCTAAAAGTATTTGCTTCCTTATATGCATTCCTGTGCTCATGGAGTTAAAAAAAACATAGGTGGTCTCTTTTCACAGGCGAGCAGATGCTCGCACCTGCAAGCCCGCCATTAGCACAATAGGTGCTTTGTTTGCATACTTTGTACTTCGCACCGTCGCGAGAAGTTTAAATTTATGCTCTAGTTGACGTGACAGTACGTACATGACACTCAGGTAGGATGAAAGAGATGACTGGACTGTTGACTGAGCAAACGAATGAGAATCATTGGATCGAAGAGGGGTGCTGGATCGCAAATGACGTAATCAAGAGCATTAATCGCGAAGAGTCGCAATTTGACCATTAGTAATTAGACTTGATCTGAAGCGTCAGATCGAATCTGGCGGCTGAGATCAAAGAGAGATCTGATGGGTTACAACCATCCAGATATGATGGCTGAGATTAAAGGCTATCTGAAGGGTTACAATCCTCCAGATCAAACGTCCCAGATCAATCCTAAACTAAAGGTCACACCCACTCACCAAAGGGCACCTCAGCTCTTCCTTTGTATAAATAGAGACCCCAAGATGCTGGATTTTCATTCAATTATCCAAACTTCATTAGCATTCATCTCATCTTGTGCATCCAGAGTTCATAAAACCTACGAGAAGGTTCGCTAGTGTCGAAATTTGTAGTGCTGCTATTTTGAAAAATCGTCTAATCCTGTCGCGAAGTGAGGTGGATGCCTCAACAGTGAGATGGTCCTCCGAAGGGCACGAAAATGCTGAGGTTGATCGCTAAGCTGGCTCGTCCCTCTCCTGAGAGATGCAGAGTGAAGGGGCTTATATAGCCAGGGAAGCTGACAGATCCTGTCCCACCTGCCACCGGTTGCCATATAGCGAGGACAAGGTGATGCATGCCCAAAGGTGGCAGGATAAAGTAGTGCATACTGAGTTAAGGAAAGGGACACTGTCAACTTAATGGTCGGCGCCTTTTGGCGCCGCTCGGCCTGACACCAGTGTATGTGGTCGTAGTATGGGGGGACAGGGTATAGCAGGCAGATCAAGCCATCAACGGGATATCCATCTTTTGGGCCAGGGTGGCACCAGTCCTGCTCCGACCCCGTACTGCTTCGGGTAGCCTGATGTTAGGGAGTGGTTGTTCTGCATGCTAGGGCATGCTAGGGTCGACTGAGGACCCTTAGAAGGAGAGTGTCGACTGGGGCATTGAGTAACAAGGAAAAGTGCCGACTGGGGCACTGAGTAATGAGGTCGACTGAGGGCCTTTAGTAATATATGGGCTAAAGTTCCCTCGGGCTCGGGCTTACCTCAGGAGCGTGGGCCGCCACGCGTCAGCTGGGAGCCAAACCCATGAGAGAGTCTATCCAATGACTTGGGTCTATCCCTTTGCATTCTCAAGGGAGCTAGGCCAGGTCGCCCGTATGAGCCCTCTATCCCAGGGGCTACCCAACCCCGCGGATCCATCCTCTGCTGACAAGGCGCCATGCTGCCGGGCCAAGCTACACCTAAGCTGGCCCGGGAGCATAAGCATCCCCCTCAAGTCTAGTCGAAGGAGGCACACAGTCCGACTGACTGGACCCTGACTCTGGCCTGAGCCTGGCGCACTCGAGTGATCCGATTTTGTGGTCAGTCGTCCTGATTGGCATTGCATGGACGATCCGTCCACTAGATAACCTGTCTCTTCGAAAACCTTTTTGCCTTCTTTCCGCGAGATTATTGCGTATCTTCTCTTTAATTGCTGCCTTAATGATTCGAGACTCGCATCCCCAAGACATTGGTGCCCGGGTAACGAGGGATATGCCATCCCTCTTCGCGAATGTTCGACCCACACGTGTGTCCTGCCATCTCGAGAACTATCCGAGCTTGATCAGACGGTTCCGACACGGTCACGCGCTTCTCCTAGCTCGCCATCGGATGACCGGTGCCGTTCTTCGGACCCTATAAATAGGCTTCTCGCCCTGCCGTCCTCACCATTGTGCCTTAACCTCAACCTCATTCTCCTGCAGCTTTGAGCTCTGTTAGGGTTTCGGTGGCCTTTCCACTCCAACTTTCTTCTCCGGCGGTTCTTTTCTTCGGTTAGTTTCCTCTCTCATTTCTTATCTAATGGCCTCCCCTTCTTCATCCTCTTCCCCTTCTCCGCCATGGTAACTGATCTTACTGCACACGACCAGGAGCAAATCCGATCGGACTTCTTAATCCCCTCTGACCACCAAATGCGTTTGCCTAAATCAACCGATCGACCCAACTCTGCTCCGCCAGGCTATCTCACTCTGTCTCGGGACCATATGCAGACTGGTCTCTGATTCCCCATCCATCCTTTCATCTCTTCTATTTGTGAATACTTCCATACTCCTTTACCCCAACTAGCCTCGAACGCCATACGTTTGATGTGTGGCTCGATCATTATCTTTTTCTTGTATAAAATTCCCCTAGAGCCTGAGCACTTCCATTACTTCTTCTACCCCAAACAGCAAGAGTCGGGTGACTTCTTCTTCCAAGCTTGAGCAAAAGCTTCTTTCCTCCTGAAACTTCCCTCTTCCAATAAGGGGTGGAAAGAGCGTTACTTTTTTATTAAGCCCACCTTGGCCCCGAGCTGGCCAACGACCTGGGTCGAGGAGATTCCTTCCTCCGCCCCCTTCCCAAAAACTATCGTACCTCCGCGGCCTATCAATCGGTCACAGCCGAGTTAGAAGGTAGGCACTTTCATGGAGGGCATCTGCTGAGGGAGGAGATTCTTTCAGCCTTCGGTCTCAGCCCCCTGCCGACTCCACCGTTGTCCGTAGTCGGTAAGCATTACGCTATCTCCCCTAAGCACTCTTTCATTCTGACTAAGCTTATGTTACTCTTGTAGTTCCTACGATGTTGTCCGCCTCCCTAAAGGAGGCTTCATACTGGACGAGGCCGAGCTACGAACCCGGATTGCCACCAAGCTAGCGACAAGGGGAGGTGCCCCGGCAGAGGGCACCTTGGCAAACCCGACTCCGACCGTCCGGGAGTCAGTGCCCACTGCTTCTGAGACAGCGCTACCCATAGCTGCCAGGCAACGTGCTCCTTCCAAACGCCGACGAGCACCTTCCCTGACAGGGGGCTCATCCCATCCTTCTTCCAGCAAACGCTTGGAGAAGAAGAAGAAGAAAAAGAAGAAAACGACTCCTGACTTGGGAGCTTCTCCTACTTCCACCACCATTATTCTCGTTGCGGGCCCTGTTGCCGATCCTTCTGCCATTATTCCCGTTGCGGCCCCTACTGCCAATCCTTCCGGAGTTACACCTGCGGACGACCTCCCCGTCTCCTCTGATGCTTCTGACCGGTCATTGCCCGAGGGGTCGGGAACCCCGTCTACTGGGGAACAAGTCGACCGTCCAATGATGCACCTTCTGGTGCCCACCGGGTCCGATTGTCATCTGAGGATGCCGTCCGGCGAGCTACCTGACCAGCACCAAGATATTCGCATGTATGGGTCGGTGGTCGACCGTTATGCCCAAGGACTCGAGGAGTTCCACTTTCGGGGGGCTCGCAGTAACGCCAACACTTTCTTCCTCAAAGCCACTCAGGTATGCATGGACTTAATCCTGTCCCTCATTGTGTATTCTGTTTCATGCCCTCAAGGTGGGTTTCTGTTTCGCAGTTCTTAGGATCCTGCCATGGCTTTTCTATGACACTCCTGACTCACGTCTTGGCCTGGGAGGAGGCCGAGAGGAGGGTGGAACATCTGGAGACTCAGCTGAGGCATACTCATCTTGTCTCTGACGAACCCACTCTAAACGACCTGTGAGCCGAGGTCCAAGCCCTGCAGGACCGATTGGCTCGTTCTGAAGGGCAACTAGAAGTCATTCGCAGTCAGGTTGAGACGGCGAACCTGGTTGCATCTCAGACGAACGTCAGGATCTCCGCCCTGAAGCATAACGAGCGGAAGGCCTGGGGTCTGCAGGCGAAGACCCAGGATAAGATGGCCCAGGCGGAGGCCCAGCTACACGCGGCGTCTGCAACCGCTAATTCCCTCAAGGCCCAACTAGAAGCCAAGGACGCCGAGGCCTCGACTCAGGCAGAGAGGATAATCGAGCTATTTGCCGAGCTCTCCTCCAAGGATCGATCTTTACAAGACCAAAAGGAAGAACTCGAGCGGCTGATGAAGGAGAAAGCCGAGTGGGAGGCAGCTCGGGCAGAGCTGGTGGAGCTGCGCTCTTATAAGGAAGCGGAAGCTGATCGTTGGAGGCGCATAGGCTCGAGTGCATCAACTCCAAGGTCCATTCTGACGAGATCACCAAGCGATTTCGGGCCGTGCTGATGCACCAAGCGATCAGTATGATCCGGCAACATAAACAAGACGGGTACCTATCCCCCGACATGCCCCCCATAGCCGTCCAGCTTCAAGATATGCCTAAGGTTTTGCCCGATATAACTAGCCAGCCTTTTAAGTGAGGGTTGGGTCTCTTATATTCTTTTTTCCTTCGATACAGAGGTGTCTGATCCTCTGATTTTGTAACACTTTGGCCTTTTGAATGCAATTTTTCCTTTTGTTCTCAAACTTTTTGTGCCTGCTCTTATTCCCGAATGTGAATGATCCCGAGCGAGAGCCACTCGGGTGAGAGGCCGAACGATTGATTTGGTTTCTACAAGTCACTGAACCACATGATGAAGCGCCCGCAAACCTCTAAGTGTTTGTTACTCAGGCGAGAATATATTCGGGCTATCAGACTTGGCGAGTATCTGCGTGGAGTACTCGGGTATCACAGCTTCATACTATAAGTCCCTCGGGCTAGCCGACTGAGGGCTAGGCAACCGGCTAAGGAAATCTTATCGACTCATTTACTGAGGCGCCTTTTGATCGACCATTGCTTGAGGAGCGTGGGTCACCACGCGTCTGACTGGGATTTGAATCAAGGGATCCGCAGGAGCTTGCCCGTTTGTAAATATCTGACCGCCTGGTCAAGCCAAACCCGGGGAATGTGGGCCACCACGTGTCCGCTCTGGGCTTGAACCAAGGGATTTACGGTTCATCAAGGGTTAAGTGAGCCTTTTCTACTCCGGCCGTCCAGCTTACATCTTTTCAATCGTCACCTCGAGCGGATTCGTATCCCGCTTTCTGGTGACTGTATTAATGGGAGAGTAGACGTGTCACTGGGTGAAGGACGTATCGGGCAGTGAAACGTCAATCACCAGTCATAGGTGCCTCGGGCGGCGAATCGGTCGTTGCTGGTGGCAAGCTTGTGCCTCGCGCGAGCCTTGAGATTCCCCCTTGGTTTAATAAGAAGGTTGCAGCTTGATCCCGCCTCTCATCAAGACGATCCTTGAACAGTTGGGATTAATCGACCTCCCCTATATATACAGGGGTGGGTCGCAGTTCTCGACATCCTCAATCTAGACTCCAGTAGTCCAGTGCATCTCGTTACTCCTATCACTATCGCGGTCATCTTCTCTAGTGATCTTTCACCACCAGATGTCATCCATGGATTTGGACGTAGAACTCTTCGAAATTCTCCTTCCTCCTAACTCTCCCCTCCGGACAACTATCTTTCCGGCAACAACTTCCGTCACTACGGTCCCCTCTAGTAAGGGGAAAGAACCAGTGAGAGAGTTGCTGGCTTCCGCTCTGGAAGTTGTAGATATGGACGACCAGCCACTGGAAACCAGGCGTCAGATGCTCCGGTTGGCTAATTCCTTATCCTCACGCGAAGCTGCCGCCATTCCCTGCCCGGTCGAGAAGGTTGGGGCTCTTCTCCCAGCCTGACCCAACACGGGTCCATGACCCCCACTTGGGTGATCTCTGTTCAAGAGATCACCCATTGTCCGCCAGCTCGCGAGGCCACTCTTCCTCTGCCGCCGCGCGATGCTTCCCCCATCATGCCCCGACCAGGGGCTTTCATTCCCGCTCCCTTTGCTGCAGAGGGAGCTACTGCTTGCTCTCCTCTGACTCAGGCCTCCTCCCCGAGCGCTACAACTCGTGGGGCTTCCTCTTCTTCCCCGGTGTTCTCTATCCACTAGCCTTTGCACCTGGTCCGGTCGTCCCTGGCCGACCCCACCATGGGCTACCGAGCGATCCCTAGCTCTAGGCCCGAGTTCAAGGAGCAGGCTCGGGAGGTTCATCTGTATTACCCCCTCGACGAGCGCTTCAACAACAGCCTCAATGAAGCCAGCTACTGGAGTCCTATCTAGCGAGCTGACGCCTTCATCGCAGCGGCCAGTCATGTTTGATTTTTTCTTTTCCCGTGCATTTCTTCCTAACTTTTTGATGCTTGCTATCCTTCTTGCAATCCTACGGCTTGTCTTCTGACATGGCCGTCTGCCTGATGAGCAACGCTCGGGCTCAGCAGCGAGCAGAGGCTCGGGTGGAGAGACTAGAGATGCAACTTCGCCACGCGAAGATGCAGTCTAATGAGGAGACCTTGAGCCGGCTGCGTGCCGAGAACTTGAACCTTCTCGACCGCGCCCTGGGCTCGGCATCGTACATGGAAGAGCTAATGTCTGCACTAAACTCGGCTGATGCTTCTGCTGCTCAGGCGCAACAACGAATTGCTCGATTGGAGCAGACGGAGCGCGTGGCTCGGGACCTCGAGAGCCAGGCTAACGCGGAGCTCGTCAAAGTCAAGGCGCAGCTTCTGGAGGCATGCCACACCATCTCCGCCCTTGGTGCAGACCTAAGGGCCAAAGAAGAGGTGCTTAGTGCCCGTTCAAGAGAGATTCAGAGACTCAAAAAGTCCCATAGGTCGGCCCGTGAGCCATAAGCAATTGTTATGCCAGTCGTTTCCCTTGTTTTTGTTAATTCATTTAGAGGCTGCCTGTTTCTGTATAGCTTTTCAATATCAATTGCTAGCCTTCTTGGGTTCCCCACTTGTAGAACCTAGCTGCACGTAGCTGGCCTTTAATTTGCTGGCAAGCGGCAGTGGGAAGCTCCGACCCCACGACGTGAGACTGATTCGATGGCTATACCAACCACTAGGGCTGAGGAGCGGCATTTGTACACGATCAGTTCTATAAGCGAGCAAGGCATTCGGGCGTGACACTCCAAGCCATTAAGCAAGCTTTAACAAAATTTTCGGTCCCGAGCTGGAACAATCTAAGTAAAGTGGCAACTGTGCAGCTAGCCGCATTACTGAGTCAGTTATTGATTTCTATGGAAGTGCAATTATGCTCAGCCCGAGGGCAAGGATAGGCCGCCCAGTCAGATAGTACTTCATGGAGCTCGGGTCATGCATCTCCTGCTGAGACCGAGCGAGGATGTCGCGGGAGCAGCCTGATCGTTGCATGTATAGAGACGAGTTCTGGACATTCGGCAGAAGACTTAGGACGTGGGTCGCCATACGCCCAACTGAGGGCCGATCCGAGGGTGGTGGATAATCCCAATTTATAACTCATTGGAGACGAGAGTCGGACACTTACTTAGGTCGATTCTCAGGAGCGTGGCCGCACGCGTCCGATCGGAGACACTGACCAGATGGGGCACGGAAGCTGGACGCTCATAACTTGCTGGCAAGCAAGAGTTCTGACACTCGGGCGGGCAAGGACTCAGGGAGATAGGTGCCACGCGTCCGACTGAGGGCATCCGACGGTGTGGGAGCGGATCCCATTTATAGACATTCGGAGACGAGGTCTGGACACTTGCTCAGGCCGATTCATAGGAGTGTGGGCCGCCACGCGTCCGATCGGAGACACTAAGCAGAGTGGGCACGGAAGCTGGTCCGCTTATAACTTGCTGGCAAGGCAAGAGCTGGACACTTGTTGGGCAAGACTCATGGAGCGTGGCACTACGCACCGACTGAGAGCCGATCTAAGGGTGGTGGGAGCGGATCCCAATTTATAGCTCGTTCGGAGATGAGGGTCTGGACACTTGCTCAGGTCGATTCTCAGAAGCGAGGCCGCCAGCGTCAGATCGGAGACACTGAGCAGAGTGGGGTCGGAAGCTGGTCTGCTTATAACTTGCTGGCAAGGCAAGGTCTGGACACTCGGTCGGGCAAGACTCAGGGAGCGTGGGTCGCCAAGCGTCCGACAGAGAGCCGATCCGAGGGGTGGTGGGAGCGGATTCCTGATTTATAGCTCATTCGGAATGAGGAGCTGACACTTGCTCAGCCGATCTCAGAGCGTGGCCACCACGTGTTCCGATCGGAGACACTGAGCAGAATGGGGCACGGATGCTGGTCCGCTTATAACTTGCTGAAGTAAAGTCTGGACACTCGTCAGGCAAGACTAGGACGTGGGTCGCCACTGTCCACTGAGGCCGATTCGAGGTGTGGGAGAGATCCCGATATAGCTCGTTCGGAGACGAGAGTCTGAACACTTCTCAGGTGATTCTCAGGAGTGGGCCGCCACGCGTCCGATCGGAGACACTGAGCAGAGTGGGGCACGGAAGCTAGTCCCCTTATAACTTGCTGGCAAGGCAAGTGTCTGGACACTCGGTCGGGGAAAGACTCAGGGAGCGTGGTCGCCACGCATCCAACTGCAGGCCGATCCGAGGGGTGGGGGTGCGGATCTCGATTTATAGCTCGTTCGGAGATGAGAGTCTGGACACTTGCTTAGGCTGATTTTCAGGAGCATGGGCCACCAACGCGTCCGATCTGAGACACTGAGCAGAATGGGCACAGAAGCTGGTCTGCTTATAACTTGCTGGCAAGGCAAGAGTCTGGACACTCGTCGGGCAAAGACTCAAGGAGCGTGGGTCGCCACATGTCCGACTGAGGCCGATCGAGGTGGTGGGAGTGGATCCTGATTTAAGCTCATTCAGATACGAGAGTCTGGACACTTTCTCAAGCTGATTCTCAGGAGCGTGGGCCCGCCACGCGTCCGATCGGAGACACTGAGCAAAGTGGGGTCACGGAAGCTGGTCCACTTATAACTTGCTGGCAAGGAAAGAGTCTGGACACTCAGTTGGGGAAAGACTCAGGGAGCGTGGGTCTCCAACGTCCAACTGAGGGCCGATCCGAGGGATGGTGGATGCGGATCACGATTTATTGCTCATTCGGAGACGAGGAGTCTGGACACTTGCTCAGGCTGATTCTCAGGAGCGTGGGCCGCCACTCGTCCGATCGGCGACACTATGCAGAGTGGGTCACGGAACCTGATCCGCTTATAACTTGCTGGTAAGGCAAGAGTCTGGACACTCGGTCGGGCAAGACTCAGGGAGAGTGGGTCGCCACGTGTCCGACTGAGGACCGATCCGAGGGGTGTTTGGAGCGGATCCCAATTTATAGCTCGTTCGGGGATGAGAGTCTGGACACTTGCTCAGGCTGATTCTCAGGAGCGTGGGCCACCACGCGTCCGATCGGAGACACTAAGCAGAGTGGGGCACAGAAGCTGGTATGCTTATAACTTGCTGGCAAGGCAAGTGTCTGGACACTCGGTCGGGCAAGACTCAGGGAGCGTGGGTCGCCACGCGTCTGACTGAGGGCCGATCCGAGGGGTGGTGGGAGCGGATCCCAATTTATAGCTCATTCGGAGACGAGAGTTTGGAATACCTGCGAGTGGAGTGGGGACCGTTTTTCCACTATCATTAGTGTAGTGCATTTGTATTACATGTTCTGACTCATCCATTCGGTAGGGCTGAAGGTGGATCGCACTCCAGGGCTGATCCAACTTCTTCCCCTGCTCATTCTCCAAGTAATAAGCCCTTGAGGCGAGCTTTTGGATAACTTTGAAAGGTTGTCCCCACTACGGCTCCAGCTTGCTAACATCTCCGACGGGTTTGACTCTTTTCCAGACTAGGTCCCCCACTTGAAATTCTCTCGGCAGCACCTTTCGATCGTATTTCTGTTTCATTTTCTGCCGGTATGCGAACATCCTGGCGGCTGCCTTGTCTCTGATTTCGTCGACCAAGTCCAGCTCTAGCTGTCTCCTTTCTGAGTTATCCTCATCATAAGCTGCCCGTCGGTCTGATTCACATCCGACCTCAACTGGGACCACAACTTCGCTCCCATAAACTAGTTGGAAAGGTGTGCTTCCCATGGTTTCCTTGGGCGTGGTGCGTAGAGCCCATAAGACACTAGGGAGCTCCTCCACCCAAGTTTCTCCTGCGTGGTCCAACCTAGTCTTCAACCCTTTATGGATTTCTCAGTTAGCCACCTCTGCTTGTCCATTGCTCTGTGGATATGCCACAGAGGTGAATGCTTGCTTGATGCCATATTCCGAGCAACACTCTTGTATCTTCCGGCCCTGGAACTGTCACCCATTGTCCGAGACGAGTTTATGTGGGATTCCATATCGGCACAAGATGCTCTGCCATAGAAATTTGATCACAGCTGTCTCAGTGATGCGTGCTAGGGCTTCGGCTTTTATCCATTTAGAA
>JAGFNQ010006284.1:29174-51714 GCA_024364735.1 Boesenbergia rotunda | reverse complement strand
TTGGCACGTTCCTTCAACATCGGCTATCAGGTCTCTGGCTCGAGTAGACTTGATGAGGATGTCGTCCACGTATACTTCAATGTTTCTCCCGATCTGAGCTCGGAAGACCTTATTCATCATCCGCTGGTAAGTAGCTCCAGCATTCTTTAGGCCAAACGACATGATGGTGTAACAGTAAGTACCGTCCGCCTTGATGAAGCTGACATTCTCCTAGTCCTCGGCAGCCAGGGTACTTGATGATACCCCTGGTAGGCGTCCAGCATGGAGATGAACTCACTGCTAGTCGTTGAGTCCACCATCTGGTCAATCCGAGGTAGGGGATAGCAATCCTTCGGGCAGGCCTTATTGAGATCTCGAAAGTCGATGCAGACTTGCCACTTATTGTCTGGCTTGGGTACCAACACAACGTTGGCTAACTAGGACGGGAATTGTACTTCCCTGATGTAGCCGGCCTCCAGCAGCTTCTCTATCTCAGCCCGGATCACTTTATTTTGCTCGGTGCTAAAGTCCCGCTTCCTCTGCTTGACGGGCCGAGCGTGGGGATAAACTTGGAGGTGGTGCTCTACCACCTCCGGTCGGACGCCTTTCAGCTCTTTGACTGACCAGGTGAAAACGTCTTGGTTCTGAGCCAAACATTCCAGCAAGGGCTTCTTCAGCTCCTCAGACAACCCTGCTGCAATCTTGACTCGGGCTTCTTCCCGATCTGGGAGGAGCTGTACCTCCGGGCCACTCTCTGGTCACCCCTGACCTCTCCTACCTTGTCCCCCACCGGGAACTTAGCCTTCAGGTAGAAGGTGGAAGCGACGGCTCGGAATTCGTTAAGGACCGGTCGGCCCAAGATGACGTTGTAGGCAGAGGGAGCATCCACCACCAAGAAAGTGGACCATCTGGTCCTCTTCAACGGCTCCTCGCCTAAGGAAATGGCCAGTCGGATCTGGCCGATCGGCTGTAACTGGTTCCCCGTGAAACCAAACAACGGGTTCGCCACCAAGTCCAACTGGAACATCTCTATCTGAAGCCGGTCGAACGCTTTCTTGTATAGGATATTGACCGAGCTTCCGGTGTCCACGATGGTGCGATGAACTTGGTAGTTGGCGATGACGACCGTAATGACCAGCGCGTCATCGTGTGGGACCTCTAGTCCCTGTAGATCTTGGGGCCCGAAACTGATTTGGGGCCCTGCGGCTTGCGCCGAGATGGTGCCGACTTGATGGATTTCCAACCGGCGTACTTGCGCCTTTCGGGCTCGGTTGGAATCCCCTCCAGTTGGTCCACCCGAGATGACATTCACGCCCCCTCGGACGGCGTTCTGCTGGTTGGCCTGCTCCTCCATCTCTTCGGCCTCATCCCGGTTCCCCTGAGGGAATAGATTACGGGAGACCGGGGGATTCCCTCGGAGTTCTTCGGTGACGGGGTCGATGGCCCTGCCTCCTCGGCCCAAGCCGCGCCCTGGAACGCTTGTCGCCCTCGCCCCCGGGGAGTCGGAGCTTGACCTCATCCAGCCTGTTGGCATTCTTCAGTGGCGTGGCCGTGGCTCTGGTGGAACGTGGAGTATGGCCTCCATCGAATCGGGAGGCACCCTTGGTCCACCTGTTGCACATGGCGCCTTTCGCCCCCACTCGGTCAATGGGTCCGCGGGGGCCGCGGATAGATCCGCCCGGGGACCTAGTGCTCTGGACGGGATTGGGAGATGTTGGGGTGACTGACTCTTTCTTGCGAGCGGCCTGTGCTTCCTCCACGTTGATGTACTTGACAGCCTTGCCGAGAAGGCTGTCAAAGTCCCTTGGGGGCTTCCTGATTAGCGAGCGGAAGAAGTGCCCCTCTTGCAAGCCCTAGGAGAAGGCGCTGACCAGGACCTCAGGTGTGGCATTCGGCACATCTAGTGCCACGCCGTTGAACCTCTTGATCTAGGCCTGAAGGGTTTCCTTCGGGCCCTGCTTCAGAGCAAATAGATTGAGGCTCGTTTTGTGATGCCTCCTGCTGCTGGCAAAATGCTGAAGAAAAACTCTCTTGAGCTCCTCAAAGCTCGTGACTGACCCATCAGGGAGTCGGTCGAACAATCTCTGGGCTGTGCCGGAGAGGGTTGTCAAGAAGGCTCGACAATTGACGCCCTCCGGGTACTGATGAAGCAGAGCCGCACTCTCGAACTTCATCAGGTGTTCCTCCGAATCAGTAGTCCCCGCGTACTCGGGTATTGTGAAGAAGCGGAGGTGACGGGGAACTGGGTCTTCCAAGACCCATGGGGCAAAGGGACTGCGTACCAGGAGAGCTGAAGCAGGGCGGCCGGGGCCTTCCCCTTGTCCGAATGCATCCCGTGCACCTGGTTGGACGCTGAGGCCTCTACCGACAGGGAGTGGGCCTTGTCATCTTGACCTCTGTGGAAGGCCGCAGGGAAGGGCATAGAACCGCCCTCAGGTCAGGCGGGCCTTCCTGGACCTCTGGAAGGTCGAGGTGGTGCGGGCTCCAGGAACTGGGGCATCTGGCTAGCAGCCTGTGAAGGCCTTTAAGAAGCCCTTCGAGCTTGACTAGCCATCAGGACCTCGTATTCCTCACGGGTGATAGTCATCACGACCGGGTTGGGGTCTTCTATCTTCGCTTCCGATCAAGCGGGATGTCCCTCCTTCTAGCGCCAAATTTGATCCTGTCGTGAAGCGAGGTGGCGGTCCCAAGGGCGAGACGGTCCTCCGGGGATCACGAAACCACTGAGGATGGCTGTGAAACTGGCTCGCTCCTGCCCTACAAGACAGAGACTCTTTGAACCTGCTAGGAAAAGTCCCCGGCCAGGCACTCTGACGGTCAAGTCAGTACTCGACGGTGACAAGCGAATGGAAAGCAATAGAACAGTAAACAATACACTATTGTGCGTACCTGAGAGATGTGGAGTGAAAAAACTTATATAGCCGGGGAAGCTGACAACTCCTGCCCTGCCTGCCACCCTTTGTCCCATAGCGAGGACAAGACGTCGCATGCCCAGAGGTGGCAGGATACAGTAGCGCATACCGGAATAAGGAAAGGGACACTGTCAACTTAAATGCTAGCGCCGTTCGGCGTCACTCGGCCTGACACCAGTGTATGTGGTCGTAGTACTGGGGGGGGGACAGGGTATGACAGGAAGATCAATACATCAGCGGGATACTCGTCGTTTAGGTTAGAATAGTATCAGACTTGCGCCGACCCCGTACTGCTTCTGGTAGTCTGATGTCAGGTAGTGGTTGTTCTACATGCTAGGGCATGCTAGGGCCGACTAAGGACCCTTAAAAGGAAGTGCCACCTGGGGCACTGAGTAACGAGGCCGACTGAGGGCCTGAGATGAAGGTGCCGACTGGGGCACTGAGTAACGAGGCCGACCGAGGGCCTGAGATGAAGGTGCCGACGGGGCACTGAGTAACGAGGCCGACCGAGGCCTGAGATGAAGGTGCCGACGGGGCACTGAGTAACAAGGCCGACTGAGGCCTGAGATGAAGGTGTCGACTGGGGAACTGACTGTGATAGATCGGCTAAAGCTTCCTCGGGCTCGGGCTTACCCTAGGAGCGTGGGCCGCCATGCGTCAGCTGGGAGCCAAACCTAGAGGGGTGATAGATTGAGTTAGACATTATCTGAATGCCTGGGACGCTGTGTGTTCGACTGGGACGATGACCTAAGCCTATCCCTTCGTATTCCCGTGAGAGCTAGGCCAGGTCGCCTGTATGGGCCTTCCATCCCACGGGCTCCCAAAGCCCGTGGATCTATCCTCTGCTGACTAGGCGCTAGGTTGTCGGGCCAGGCTACACATAAGCTGGCCCGGGATCATAGGTCAATTGATGACTTGATCTCATAAGTCATGGATATGGGATATCAAGTTGACACATAGGTATACATTAGAGAATGTGTACTGAATTGACCCGCCATGAGAAAGTTTCATGGATCGTTATAGGAGTGTCATAAATTTTCTCATGTGATTATTAGTATGAATAGTCCTTCACTATGATTCCCTACATAAGAAGTTATGTACTTTAGTATCGTCAAACATTACCCGTAACAGGGTGGACTATAAAGGCGATCACTCGGTATGTAACAAATTATGCGAAGGGATATGAATGAAGTAGATGAGATCTATCCCTCCCATATGACGGGAGTGATATTTATAGACCCCTTGATCGAGTAGGACTATTAAAATGCATGACCAAGCTCAAATGAGTTAATATGAGATATTGAGCTCATTTGCTTAAGTGAGTCTACTTGGGGATCAAGAAACACAAATATTGATAAGGGAATGATATGGTTTATGCCTTATTGATCAATCTAGATATCAAGGATAGAAGGACAAAGTCATACATTATAATAATTATGGAAAAGTTATGTGAGATCTCGACATTCTCGTCACTTGGATATCAATGATGCATTGCTACATGCTGCTCATTGTTTATATTTCTAAAGTGGTTTAGATACATTGTCAACGTTACGAGAACCTATAGGGTTACACAGAAAGGACATGATGTCTCGGAGATAAGATGAATTTAGCTTGACTAAAATGTGATCCAAAATTGGATTAATTGAGTTAGGCTCAAATAAATCCAATTGAGTTAGACTCATTTAGATTAGACTAAACCACTTAATTATGGATAATATTCATTAAAATATTTAATAAAATATTATTTAAGAGGAAGACTATGGGACATTCTATTCATTAGATGAATAGAATATTAAGAGTCTCAAGGGATACTAAGAGGCTTGGTATTCATTGGATTTTATTAGTATTAAGATGAAAGAAGCTCAAGGGGCAAAGACCCTTGGCATTCATTGGATGAGTATAAATACCCCTCTTTGTCAAGACTAGAGAGAGCATCCCTCTTCTTCCTCTTTCTTCCTCCTTGGCCAAAACTTCCTAGTGGAGGTTCTTATACTTTGTGAACCATCCTAAGTTGTTAGCACAACTAAGGTGGTTCTTCGCCGAGGCATATATCATGTTCATGTGGATACTACTAAAGGCACAGACACTTGAACGTTCAAGAGATCCGGCAAACCAAGGACTAGCGGGATAAACGAAGGGCACGCTCCGAAGGTATATCTATTAGATAGATCAAACTTCATATGAATTTTTCTCATGGATCGCTCAAGGGATCTTGTTTTCCGCTGCGTTTTTATGTTGTTGTCACATAAAGAACCCTACATCTCTATCCTACATTGATCAGTTGGTAGACTCCACCGCCAGCTGTGAACTCATCTTCCACTACAAGAATTTTTGGATTCCACAACACCCAATAGACAACGGTTTTTTGAAAAACCGTTGTCTTTTTTTATTTAACAACAGTTTTTTCCAAAATTGTAGATGTTGAAAAATTTTTTGCGGAAAAAGACAACGGTTGTTAAAAAACTGTTGTCTTATGTATGTCAACGACAACGGTTTTTTAAAAACCGATGTCTATTGGGTTGGTTACGACAACGGTTTTCAAATAACCGTTGTCTATTGGTGTTGCTTACGTGGTAATACACAACAGCGAGTTGCGAAAATGAAAACGCCCGCCTTAATTCATTCTCTTAATTTGTCGCAGCGAGTGACAACGCCGAACCCTAAGACATCTCAAACTTCTTTGCCTTCTTTTCCTTCTTCTCCTCCCGCTCTCGCTCTCGGCGCCGACGTCTGCTCTCACTTCACCTCCTTCGCCGCAGCCTAGAGCGTGCAGCAGCCTAGAGCGTGCCGCCGCCGCCCACGTGATAGCCCTTATCGACCCCCCGGATCCGCTCTCGCCTCCTACAAACCCTTCTAGGCTATCCTCCACCTCATCGACGTCGGCATCTTGTTGGACCTCTAGCCTACCCGCGCCCTTCTCCATCAACGGAGTCGTCCAGTCCCAGAAGCTTGTCGTCCGAGCCATCTCCAGCCTCTAGGCTTTCCACTGCGGCAACGTCCGCCTCCTTTGCGACACCGTCATCGAGCACGCCCGCAGCTCACCGTCCGCGTGAACGATGAGAATACACCGAATCCGCCACCCCCGAAGCAGTCTGTGGAGTACCTCCCTTCTGAGGACCTCGCGGCCCTCGCCGATCCAGAATCGAAAAGGCGGTTCGTCCTGTCGCCGAGCGAAATCTCAATTTTGATTTTTTTCCCTGTACGCTTTTCTGGGTTTCTAATGTGTTAGGATGAGCAGGTGTTGCTAGACGAGTTGAGCTCGAAAGATTGGATCAGAGGGTGCGAAGCGTTGAATGATTTGCGTCGGATGGCTCTCCATCACTCTTCTCTTTTGGTCCCGATCTTGTGAGTTCAAAATTAAATCCTTTAATTTTTTCCTTTTCTTCTTCTTATCGCTACGAAATCCATGAAAATTGAAGGTTCCCATGCTTAAATCTTTTGTCAATCCGTTCCAATCGATAACGGATTGAATGAGCAGTTGGAAGTGTGGAAAAGGTGTTTGTTTGAATGCCAAAATGAAATTATGGTAGACGATTGAAATCACATCATCACATGTATATATTAATATGTTAATCTGTCTAATAACTGATAGCTAGTTCAGTGTAAGATTTCTATCTGCTCCTGAAGGGGAAATTTATATGGATCATGCAATGAATTTACAGATTTTGTCTTGAAGAAATAATCTCTGATACCGTGTAGGTTTTGCTTCAAACCTAGAAGAAAAAAAAACATAAAACACTAATGGAAGAATAGAGCAGGGAGATTGAACTTGTATATTGCTTGAAATCTTCCTTATAGAGATAGCAGTCTCTATTGTTAAAATTGATGTCTGCATAAAATTTCAAAATGATAGTTATAAGTGTTATGACAAGTATAATTTAATATGTTGATGAAAACTATTACCATTGTAAATGCACAAAGCAAGGATAGCAATATGTATAGTAAATGTTACATCAATGACTAACACCTATAACTAATATTGTTTACATTTGATGCAGCTATCAATTTACATTAGATATTGTCAACTCTGTATAAGAAAACTTAAGATGTAAATTATGTGTGTTTTTTTATCTTTAAATTAGATACTGTCAACTCTGTATATCATGTTTTAACTCTGTGACCTGGAATGTATTTGGAAGTAACTAATTTTTTTCCCTCTATCGGTGGCTATGTGGACACTCAGAGTTGTTTATATGGACACTCAGAGTTGAAGCTCCAAAGAAGCAGCTTGAAGCAGTCGCAGGTATCCTCGGATGGGGTGGACAGCAGCAGCTTGTGGCAGTCCGAGAAGAAGTTGCTGAATCAGGTAAGTCATTTTCATTCTGGTTCAGTGTTGCATTTCTATTGTTTGACAAAATTCTCAAGCGAATGAAAGATGTTGAAATGAGACCAAAAAAATTTCATATGATCGCTGCAGAGTGTCTTGGCAATTATATGTGATGAGGAACCAGGCACAAAGCTGTATCCGTTGACAAAGAGAAGGTTGAAATCTGCGCTTCCGATAGCGGCGCATTATAGGGTAATTGACTTTGTGGTGAGCAACTGTATCAACAGTGACATCACGAAGATATATGCTCTAACTCAGTTTAACTCTACCTCTCTAAATTCTCACATATCAAGAGCTTATTCTGATATTGGCCTTGGAAAGGATGGTTTTGTAGAGGTCTTGACATCTTATCAGAGCACTGAAGATCTAGGGTGGTTTAAGGTCAGCATGGTGAAAATGTGTGTTCATATTTTTCTAGATCAACATATTTCTTTCTCGATATCAACTTCATTGAGAATGTCTTCAATCTTCACACAAGCTCTGAAAAATAACTCTCTCAGAGTTGTGAAGTTTCTTTTCAAGAATAGAATCTTTGATTCTTGCAAACATATTACAACATGATCATTTCCCCATTAGTTCAATTCGTATCCAACAATATAAACTTTTTTGTTTCGACTTGTTATTTTTGTATGAAGGGAAATGCCGACGCAGTTAGAAGTGGTTGTGGCGATTGGAAGAACATCAAGTGGAAGATGTATTGGTTCTTCCCGATTCACATTTTTCTTCCAGCTAACTTATTGTTTTAATTAAACACTTCATTTTTGTAGGTTATTTTTATTTCTAGCCCAAGTGTCCATATTGACAATTTATTTCAGACAAATAAGTTTCTGTTTGTATGCATAGTTTTTGCATTTGATGCGATAGGAAGCATCTTTACTGATGCATTATTGAGATTCTCAAACCTATTTTAATTTGTTAACTATTTTCCTTTTTCCTATCAGAACCAAGGCAGAGCCTCCTATATACTATCTGCCAGCCAAACCTCTTCTTGATGATCCTGCAGCAGTTGAACAGCAAAGAGAACAGGCATGATTAATCCAACTCTCACTATTTCCCTTATCTTTGCCTATCTCTCTCTTAAGTTGTCATGTGTTGCATTCTGCATTAAGATTCATACTGTACCAGTAACCTGAAAACCTCGTCCCAGAGAAGAAATTGCATTAAATTTGTAACACTTGTTGCATAATTTATCCAAGAAACTGCAACATAAATTGTGACAACTAATACTATTGGTTAACAAAATCCTGATGAGCTGCCATGATGAATTGCATTTACTGTTAATTTGATATGCTCTTCTACGACTTTTTCCTTACATTTTGGTGGTGTTTAATGAATAACCATCATTGTGCTTGTATGTAAATGGTTGGCGAAGCAGCCAAATTTGTTGGCGCGATGCTTCTTCATTATTCTGCATCATCGCTAGGTGATGGAGAAAGGAGGGCCAGCTTCATGGAGAGGAAGACAAGCACGGTGAAGAAAAGCAGGACAGGTATAAAGTGTTTGGAAACTTTGGATAAATAAAGCTGGCTTTTAAAGTTCCTTTCTCATTTTTTCTCTCTTGGTTTTCAGAGCGATTATATAAGAACTCAGATCGAGTTCGACGAGGAAGATTTGATGGCGACGCTGCTCAAGTTACAGATATGCAAGATTACAAGTAATCTATCTGTTTAATTCTCTTTGAAGCAAGATTTGGGCTGCCTAGCTACTTCCTTAGATGCTCTAGAACTCAATTTTGATCTCACTTTTCGAGATGCATTTTCTGATAAGCGCTGCACGTTTGAAGGTTCAATGGTTGGTCTTAACACTACAGACTTTGATTTTTCTTTCTTCCCAAATCTTCTGTCAGAATCTGTATATTTGCTGTCGATAACTTATTTCCACTCTTTTAACTTTTCCAATTTCATTTTATCTATCATTTCCTGTTTAGCACCATCCACAGAATGCATGCACAAACTCTTAGATTTTGTAACTGATACAGTGCAGCATTTTATATTCCTTAGAATCTTCTAGCTATTTTTAGTTGTGAATACTCATTTTATATTTCTATTTGTTGTGACATTCATATCCAAGGGAAGGAATCAACTTATGGTGTAAAGCTAAGGGGCGCGACTCACTTCATCTGGTTGACTGCACTTGGATGAAGCTAGTTGCTAGGGATATTTTGATGATGTAATTATCTTAGTTTCTGGTACTTCTTGATGTATATGATACTTTGATGATGTTATCTGAATTTGGACTAATACTGGGGATCTTGATGTATCATATTTGCGGAGTATAATGTATAATATTTGATGATATTTTGATGTGTATATATGATAGTTTGTAGTGTGTTTGTTGAATATTATTTAATTATTAAAATAATTTAATTTTTAAATGATATTTATTGTAAATTGTTGGTTGCCTCAACCAAAAGACAACGATTTTTATTTGTTGTTAAATTATTGTTTAAATCATACACAAACAACGGTTTATTACTAATGTTAACCTGTTGTCGATCACATTAAAAGACAACGGTGAAAACCTATTGCTACACTGTTGTTATTGACTATAAATGACAACGGTTTGTAACTGTTGATGTAGACCACCCCTTTTAACAACATGGCCTTTAACAACAGTGATTTTTGCCTACGACAACAGTGAACGCCCGTGGTTAATTAACATTTTTCTACTAGTGTTCATACTGGACGC
This sequence comes from Boesenbergia rotunda, assembly GCA_024364735.1. Classification (NCBI taxonomy): domain Eukaryota; kingdom Viridiplantae; phylum Streptophyta; class Magnoliopsida; order Zingiberales; family Zingiberaceae; genus Boesenbergia; species Boesenbergia rotunda. Next base: position 41,808 of record JAGFNQ010006284.1, on the reverse strand, counting down.
CTACCAGAGGTACCACCAAGTCCCTTAGCGTAGTAAGATCAGGAGAAGGTCAATTTCATTACGTCGCACGAAACTTTCTAGTATAATGTTATGCCTTTGCACCTAAAAAATATAGGGGCTACTTATCAAAGGCTGATGGACCGAGTCTTTAAAGACCAAATTGGGAGAAATGTAGAGGTCTGCGTATACGACATACTCATAAAGAACCAAAGGGTGGACGCCCTCATTTCTAACCTAGAGGAGATATGCACCACCCTTAGGCGATATAACCTCAAGTTAAATCCTCACAAATGCTTGTTTGGAGTAAAAGGCGAGAAATTTCTGGGCTACATCATCACAGAACATGGCATCGAGGCCAACCCAGAGAAAGTCCAAGCTTTGCTAAACATGCCCTCCCCTCGCAACCTCCGGGAGACATAATAGCTAGTAGGACGGATCACCACATTATCCCGCTTCATATCCCATTCGGCCACGAGGAGTCTTCCCTTCTCCAAGATTCTCAGTAGAGCATCCAAATTCGAATGGGATGAGAAGTGTGATCAGGCCTTTACCGAGTTGAAGGATTACCTGGCCTAGCTGCCCCTCCTCTCCAAGCTAGTCGAAGGTGAGACATTGTGGGTCTACCTATCGGCCTCTGACTCTGTCGTCGTCGTTGTCCTGGTTCTTTAGCTATGTCTTCAAAGACATGGAAAGAAGATACACCGCCCTGGAGAGACTAGTGCTCGACCTTACCTTGGCAGCCAGGTGATGGAGAGCCTACTTCCTGGCACACTCGATCATTATTCTTACCAACAGTAGCCTGGTTCGAGTCTTCTCCAACCCTGAGGCCTCCGGTAGATTGGCTAAATGAACGACTGAGCTAAGTAAGTACGACATCCAGTACTAGCCAAGGACCGCCATTAAGGCTTAGACCTTGGTGGACTTCTTAGCCGAAACCTCCAAGCCCCAGTTTGGTAATAATTACAAACATTGCTTTCAACTAACTTTAAATTAAACTCACTATATCCATGGCGTGCTCAACAATAGATTTGGACCCAAAAATATGCTGAGCGGTTTTGGTACTTGAGCTACCTGGCTCTATGTTTCTATTTACTTGAGCCTTATCAACATTTTCTTTCCACCTTTATTCAACCCAGGTGGCCTTTCATGCACCTCATATCTTGGTTGATACATACGCTGGTCTTGTGCCCTTTGTTGGGGCAATCGACCCAAGTATGATCTGGAAGGATAATGAATTTTGATGTGTGTGTCAATATGATTATGTTATGGTTTGTTGTTGGACTAATATGTGTATATGAGTGTGCAGGTTTGCAGGTACACATAGACTTGGTTGGATGTCTTCAGGTGAAGGGTGGCATGGAGGCAAGCTAGAGGCTTGTGTGTGCATCCGAGGGACCATGGATAGCAGAGACGATGAGCTGAGGGATGTGGACTTCGAGGCATGCGTGAAGGGTGGCATGGAGGCAAGCCGAGGGCTTGCGTGCGCATCCGAGGGACGGGAGCCGAAGACGAAGAGGGCGTGAAGGCAACAGATCGAGACTGCTGATTGAAGAGTCGACTAGGTCGTAAGGGTCCGAGTGTGAGTGATTGTAGAATTCGAAAGGTTAGTCTGTGAAATTTGAATTCAGGGAAGGCCAGTCGACTGCTCCAGGGGCAGTCGACTGGCCAACGGTCATATTCAGCTCGAGCTCTATTTAAAGGAGCTCGGTTCAAGCTGTTTACCCTTGGCGAAACCTGCTTGGATAGAGTGGGTTAGTAGCCTATATTGCTCAAATAGTATCTTGGAGTTGTGGTGAGGTTTCTCCACCCACAAGAAGCTACGAGATCTAGCCGGAGGTGCTCTGGGGAATCATCCACCGACGGATTAGGGATCGCCCACCTTACGGGTAGCCGTGGAGTAGGAGTTTATCTCCTAACACTAGTAGAAAAATGCTTATTAACCACGGGCGTTCACTGTTGTCGTAGGCCAAAAATACTGTTGTTAAAGGCCATGTTGTTAAAAGGGGTGCTCAACATCAACAGTTACAAATCGTTGTCGGTTATAGTCAATAATAATAGTGTAGCAATGGGTTTTCACCGTTGTTTGTGTGTGATTTAAACAATAGTTTGACAACAAATAAAAATCATTATCTTTTGGTTGAGGCAGCCAACAATTTACAACAAATACCATTTAAAAAATAAATTATTTAAATAATTAAACAATATTGAGCAAACACACTTCAAACTATCATACATCAAAATATCATCAAATATCATACAAAAGGTCATTTATTTTGAAAATGTATGTCACTAAAATTGATCTTTAAGAGCAGTTGTTACTAAGCTTGCCATAAAAACGTGGCTATCAATCAATCTACGAATTTGATGTACAGAAGCATCGCGCCAACAAATTTGGCTGCTTTGCCAACCATTTACATACAAGCACAATGATGGTTATTCATTAAACACCACCAAAATGTAAGGAAAAAGTCGTAGAAGAGCAATTTAACAATAAATGCAATTCGTCATGGCAGCTCATCAGGATTTTGTTAACCAATAGTATTAGTTGTAACAATTTATGTTGCAGTTTCTTGGATAAATTATGCAGCAAGTGTTACAAATTTAATGCAATTTCTTCTCTGGGATGAGGTTTTCAGGCTACTGGTACAGTATGAATCTTAATGCAGAATGCGACACATGACAACTTAAGAGAGAGATCGGCGAAGATAAGGGAAATAGTGAGAGTTGGATTAATCATGCCTGTTCTCTTTGCTGTTCAACTGCTGCAGGATCATCAAGAAGAGGTTTGGCTGGCAGATAGTATATAGGAGGCTCTGCCTTGGTTCTGATAGGAAAAAGGAAAATAGTTAACAAATTAAAACAGGTTTGAGAATCTCAATAATGCATTAGTAGAGACGCTTCCTGTCACATCAAATGCAAAAACTATGCATACAAACAGAAACTTATCTGTCTGAAATAAATTGTCTATATGGACACTTGGGCCAGAAATAAAAATAACCTACAAAAATGAAGTGTTTGATTAAAACAATAAGTTAGCTGGAAGAAAAATGTGAATCAACTTGCTGACAAGCAAAGTTTAAGTTTGTCAGAAGCAAAGCCTCCTAAGAGAGGCAATAATTAAGAAATTGATTTAGAGCTCATGAAGCAAAGGGAACCGAAGGATATTTCCGAATAAAAGTTGGTAAATATTTGAACCTTAAAAAGTTGGAAAACTTCTTATGATGTTCAAACCAGGACAGAAACATCAACTCCCACTTCTTCTCTTGTGCCTTGGCAGCAACACGAGCTCGAAGAGTTTATCATAGCCACCGACAAAGGAAAAAAATTAGTTACTTCCAAATGCATTCCAGGTCACAGAGTTAAAACATGATATATCAGATCATGTTTCCGTTTCTCAGCAATTTGCTCTCTCTCTCTTGTTGCCTTAATTTTTCACTTTCTTCTCGAGCCTTTTCTTCTGCCTGCTTGAGTTATAACTAATTAGAATGCATGATAATCACTGTATAGATAAATGAAAGTGATGTAAATTTACATGAGGTGCCATAAAGAAAGGATCATTGCAAAAGATTCACAAGAAAAAAACTTTATCAACACAAAAAGTTTTGCTACAAGGGAAGGATACCCAAACGATCGTCCCGACGCTGCAATCGGCGCCGATCCCTCCTCCATCTCCCCCCTCTGAACCCCCCATCGCCCGCCTTCCTAGCACCCTACGCCAGGCCCACCGAAACTAAAAGGAGCCCTAGAAATCGAAGCCACCGTGACAAGTGCCCGACAGCCAATGTCACCGATGATCCCGACGACGGAACACGGATTTTACAGATCCAATCAAGACGAGCCCAGCTCCGACATGAGTTCCCACTCATATCAAATGAGATCTCATCCTCATTTACTAAGCAGGGGCCTCCTCTCCCTATGGTTTCATCGACGACGAGCGGCGACCGACTGGGGGAGATCGGTGGCATTGGCGATGAAGGGGAGGGCGGCTCGGTGGCATCGGGCGAAGAGGGGAGGAGAAAGGGATCGGACGATGGGTTTAGGGCTAGGGCCAGGGCATGGGTGCAGGTGAGGAGAAAGGCAACGACAACATTTGGGACTGACCTTACCAGCAGAAATCTTTGGGTATGAGCAAAAGGAGTTGTTGACTGCTAACCTTACCAGCAGTAGCTAGGGCTCAAATAGGAATACGCAGGCATTTTCATTTTCGTGCTCGCTATTGTGTATTACCACGTAAGCAACACAGATAGACAACGGTTATTTAAAAACCGTTGTCGTAACCAACCCAATAGACATCAGTTTTTAGAAAACCGTTGTCTTTGACATACATAAGACAACAGTTTTTTAACAACCGTTGTCTTTTTCCGCAAAAATTTTTTCAACATCAACGGTTTTTGAAAAAACCGTTGTTAAATAAAAAAAGACAACGATTTTTTAAAAACCGTTGTCTATTGGGTGTTGTTGAATCCAAAATTTCTTGTAGTTGAACCACGTACATCGGTGTGTTTCTTCTTTATTTTAGTTTAGTCTTAGTTTATTCCGCTTGCGCACTAACGGTTGTAGGAAGAAAATCGAAGAAACGCTATTCACCCCCCTCTAGCTTGCAAGACACGATCTAACAAGTGGTATCAGAGCGAAGATCCGCTCTTGTTGGAATAACCGCCAAAGGAGCACAAGCTAGAGGAGAAGATAATGGAAGATAAGTTAGGGGATAATATCAACGCTCTACCTCCATATGATCATGAAGACTTTGGCTATTGGAGGACAAGAATGAAGACTTGGCTTGGAATGAATTGAGAGTGTATGATTGTAATAGAAGAGCCCTTCAAAATTCCAAGAGACAAGCATGGGAAGAAGCTTCGACCTCGATATTGGACTAAGGAGCAACAAGGACAATCTAGGGCAAATGAGAAGGTAATTGGTATATTAATTAATATTTTGCCTAATAATATTTTGAGTGGTGTAGGTGAATATAAAGATGCATGTGAGTTATGGAAAAAGATAGAGGAATGCCATGAGAACCCTATACAAGCTCAAATAATAGAAGAGCCCAAAGAAACATGTTCAATGGTCCAAGATGATCGAGAAGAAAAAGAATTGTCAACCTCATCAAGTGAAGAGGCACAATCAAGTGAAACATTATCTACCTCATCAAGAGAAGAAGAAGAGGTATCAACTTCAAGGATTGAGGGGGAGAAAAGACCCTTATCAATACCGGAGTGAGAAGAAGCTCCTACTTCCACCAAAGCCAAATCAAAAGAGCACATCATATGCTTTGGATGCAACAAGAAGGAGCACTACAAGGACAAGTGTCCATTAGGTAAGAAGGAGGTAAACCCTAAACTCGGGTCCATTCATTTTAAATCTAACATGGGTTGTAGGGAAAAGAAAGAAAAGAAGCACATTAGGTGTTATACTTGCGGGGAGCTGGGACATTATCACACTCAGTGTCCAAGAAAAGGAGAGCTCAAGAAGATGGTGCATTTAAGAAGATTGGAAAAAGAGGAAAAAAAGGGGCTCACATCTAGGGGGAGCTACAGGGGTAAGGGAGGTAATCCCTAACTTTACATACGCTTCCAATGCTTTTATGTATGCTAGAAATAATAATGATTGCTTGCCTATGCATACTTTTGGCTTTAAGTATCATGATAGAAATAAAAATACTATTGCGTGCCAAAATACCAAGAAATCCATGATTCATGATAAATCTAGGGTTGCTAGACCTAAGGATCAAGGCTTCAACCCTAAGAAAGGGAGACACATGCCTAAGAAAATAAGTAGATCTAGGAATGATCAAAATGGGCATGGTAACACTATGGTTAGAAATTTAGAAAAGGAAAATCAAGTTTTGAGAGCAAAGCTTGATACATTGGAAAAGAACCTAGATAAACTCATTAGGGGGTCCAAGGGATTAAGCATGATACCAAATGATCAACACCGTAGAAATGGTAGGCCAGGACAGGATACTAATCTAGGGGGTCAAATGTTGGTAAAAAGGCTAGTGAAAAATCATATGGCAAAGTGTCATATGACTATGGCAAAGGAAAGGTCAAAAATAGCAAAGAAAAGTCATTTAAAGGAGAAAAGAAGGATTTGACTAAGAAAAAGGTATATAGAGTTAAGAAAGTGATAAGTGAAGGTTAAGAAGCACCGGAGGTACACCGGTGTGGTCTTGCCTTTGTAGATGAGTCACCTAGGGAGGTGACTAGGGCTAAGAGCTCAAGGGAGAGCTCTAGAGGTCAAAATGGGATCCATGGCCAATGGATCTCAGGAGGTTTTCTCCTAAGAGAGTAGATAGACTATGGAGTGTGCCAAAGGGTTTAGAAGACTAAGGTGAGTCTTAATTCTAAAAATTGGCACACTAAAAGGAGATTTATGGAGAAAAAGATGAAAATGAGATTATATTTGGTAGAAATTGGGGTTTAATGTGTAAATGTCATATAATTCGGTGCTAGGAATGTAATGTGATTAAGTATGGGAAGATGCATCAAAGTGAGGCAGAAATTAGAACTTTTGGATAAGATTTAATGACACAATTTAGGTAGTCTTGAATTTCGTGCCAATCTTGAGATCTGGAGTAGATTTGTTTGAAAACACATTTTCCCAAGTAGACATAGGCTCCATAAATCTCTCCACGAAATTTCAGATTTTTTAGAGATTTGTGGAATTAATTAGGCATTTCTGAATTTAGGACTGGAATACTGAAATGTAGGTATCAGTCGACTGGTTCAGAACCAGTCGACTGGTCTAGTGTAAACTCGAAACTGGAAAATTCAAATTACCAGTCGACTGCCCATGGGGCAGTCAACTAAATTCTCTGTTCAGTTTCGCAGTCGACTGCCCCAGGGGCAGTCGACTGGTATGCGGGGTTTTAAGTAGGAACAGCCACGCGGGGGTGGCCAAAACCTAGGGTTTTGCGTGCCACCCCCTGCGAGATCTTCTCCTCCCCGACCTCTCCTTGCGTTTCAAGGTTCTTCCAAGCCCTAAAACACCTTCCTAGTCTCCTCCATCTCCGATCTACACCTAGGGGTAGGAAAATCTCTTTCTTTGAGTTAAGCCTCACAAATATTCACCATGCAAAGAAGGGAGAAACGGTAACTACATGTGGAGTTTGTTTTTCGCATTCAGTTCAGTTTTTGGAACTAATTTGTCTCCTTTTTACATGTTTTTCTTTGTGTTGTCTCTTTATGGGGTAATTTGTGGCATGCATGGTTTTGTTCAAATAGAGTTGTCCAAAAGAGAAGAAAAGGTGAGGGGTCGTCGCAACAAGGTCGTATAGATCCGGAGACACATCGATTCTAATCCGATGAGTGTCTACGGAGATTTGAGGAGAATGAATTCGTATTGATGAACTGTCGATACCTTAATAGGTCATATTTTCGAGAGAACACCCCCCAAATTGCTGAAATGATTACTCATTTTGGGATAGAGCAGTTGGTGTATTGTCAGTATGATATCAATCTAGACATGTGTAAAGAATTCTATGCAAACCTCACATGCATTAATTCTGATAATGACCTCTATGAGTCCATGGTGGTAGGAGTCACCATTCCCTTCTCATCCACAGTTTTAGGTGCATTTTTGGGGTGTAGGGCGTCCAACAATGCATTCACATATTTTCCAAAAGTTGTTGAGCCCCTTACTTTCCCTGATGTCACTATTGATCAAATTCACATGCATTATTTTGCAAGACATCGATGCCTTACAAGGCGTATTTTTGACGCTAAGAACATGAGTCCATTTAGTAATGTCTTGTATAAAATTATCGTAGAGTGCATACTACCTATTGTTACCAAGGGACGGGTGAGGATTCGACTGCCGCACTTGGTAATGATGTACGCCTTAAAGAGGAGGTTAGACATCGACATCACTCTGCATGTTTTTACAGCTATTGTTCATTTTTCCCAGAGTGTGAATGGGAAGAGCTACATTCCCTTCTTCCATGTCCTGACCGAGTTCTTTGAGTCTAGGGGTATACGCATGACTAGTGGTCAGGTACATCACTTGTCCAAGGATTATAATCAGATTGGCACACGCCAGTTGTCCTTGGTAGGGATTGAGTGCAGGCAGGGGGAGATAGTTTGGAGGCAGCATCCTGAGTCCTCTAGTTCTGATGAGGAGCCCGCTGGTGGAGTTACACAGGAGCAATTCTCCCAACTCCAGTCTGAGGTACACGAGCTGAGGGAGGATTTTCATACGTTCCAGCAGCGCCAGATGGATATGCAGATGCAGCAGCAGGAGATATATGAGATGGTACAGCGGTGGCATCTGACGCATCAGGCTCCTCCTCCTCCTCCGGGGACGGCATGCAGTAGATCTTATTTGATGGTTGAGTGTTGAGAGTGTTTTGGTTAGATTTACATTTTATCTCTCAAACATTTTATTTTGGAATTGTAATATTTAGCTACTTCGGGGCCTTAGCCCTTGTGCCCTTTTCATGTTTATTTTCAAGTCATGTATGAACCATTTGCTTATACTTTCATGTTATTTTATGAAATTCTATGTCATGGCTTGATATTGCTTATATTGTTTGAAATTCATGAATTGCTATTGAATGATAAGATATGACTTATATGGGCACAAGGGAAGGTTCGTGTATATGTATCTAGGGTTAAGGATAAAAGAAGGGGAGATTTATCATACTAAGAATACATGAGAAGAAAGGAGAAGTGAAAGTAATTCTATGTGTAAAATGGTAATGATTGGAGTTGGCAAACACATAGATTCATAGATGGATTTCAAAGTTGATACAAAATGACCATTTGTGAGGAAATTGGTGGTTGTACCAAAAGTCAAGCACATTTGATATTTTTCATGAAACTATATTTTTCTAGGGTAGAGTATATCATAACAAATGTGCTTGCAAACTTTTAGATTTTTCTGGATTTTCTAGAATTTTCTAGAGTTTTCTGAAATTCGGCTGGGATTTCAGAATTGGACTATATCAGTTGACTGCCCTGGGGGCAGTCGATTGATGTCTCTATGTGTTGAGAATAACAGAGGGCAGTCGACTGTCCTAGGGCAGTCGACTAGTAAGGCTATATTGTGATTTCTGAGGGGTTTTTCTTAGGATATAGATTGAGTTCTTTTTGGCACTAGGGGTAGGATTGCTTGGGGCAATCTTTTTGATGGTGTCAAAGGGGGAGAACTTGTGGTGTTAAGTTAGGTTTAACTTGACATGGGAAACTTGTGGTGTTAAGTTGGGTATAACTTAACTTGATGTTGCGGTGAGAATTGAAAATTGGGAGAGGGCATAGGTTAAGGGGGAGGTCGCTGTTGGAAACCGGATGGCTAGAGAGGGGGGGGGGTGAATATAGCCAATCTCTTTCACCTTTGGCACTAATCAAGATTTCTGCACTTAACTTATCAGTAGCACAGCGGAAGAAGCAAAGGAAAACGAAGCAGTGCAGTAAACTAAAAACAGAAATGAAAGCAAACAACGACAGCTACCAAGATCGCTAACAAGAGGGTTTACAAGGTTCGGGGAAAACTTGTCCCTACTCCTTGGCGTGCCCTTAAGGTGGGCGATCCCTTGATCGTCGGCAGATCAAGCCCCGGTGTTCACCGGATATAACGCAACCTCCTTCTCGGTGGAGAAACCTCTCCACAGCGTTTCAAGCAAGAATATAGAGTTAAGCTTAATGAAACATAGAGAATACTCTTACTCAGCACCTAGCAAGGACAAGAGCACAACGAGCTTATCCCGAGCTCCACCCAGCGACGATCTCACGTAAGGACTCCCTCCTTCGTGTCTTCTCACTGTTGGACTCCAAGCTCCTTGTTCATTCCTCCCAGCACTTACGTAAGAGTTGGTTGCTTCTCGATTGCAGTTGCTTGCTCAAAGTGATGAAGATTTCAGAAACACAGCAAGCAAGTTGTGGAGAAACACACAGCGCAGCAAGAACTTCAGCAAGCTCAACACAGAAAACTGTCGAACACTTCTCTGCTTCAGCCGAAGTCTTCTTCTCGTTTTTGGTTTCTCCACCAAGCATCAGATGACACCATCCCTGCAACTCCCAGCTGCTCATCTGCCAACGCCAGCTACCACTGAGCTATCCCTGGACTCGCTGAGCTTCCCTCAGCCAAGCTCCAGTCTCAGCTCCAGTCTGCAGCTCGGCCGTTGCAACCTGAGATGGAAAAACGGACAAACCTGCTCTAAGGAAAGCCTCCATTGACTTCTCCTTGAGTGTTTGAATCCTCCCCTGTCACCTGCAGCTTAATCAGACTGTTAGTGCAGTATATCACACAGTAAATCAAATATCAGAAGCAAACAGCAGCGAATCGGATATGGTCAGGAGCGATCAGAGCGTCTGACAGTGCAATTTGAATTAAAGTGATCGGTCACCGGACCGATCAGAGAGCCTCCTGATCGGTCACCAGACCGATCCGGCTGGGTCCAGACCGATCAGGCTCCATCCTGATCGGTCCCCAATGCTTAATCAAAAATCGCGATTTCTTTGAGATTCTCCTGGATCGATCACCAGACCGATCCCAGGTTGTGGATCGATCACCGGACCGATCCACCCCTTTATTGGGCGATTTCTGAGCTTCGCAGTCCAGACCTCCTGATCGGTCACCCGACCGATCAGAGTGTCTCCTGATCGGTCACCAGACCGATCAGATCATGCTCAGACCGATCAGGCACCGTCCTGATCGATCTTAGTGAGGAACCCGCGATGCTGGATCGTTCTCCAGAACGATCTGCACAGTGATCCTGATCGGTCACCAGACCGATCAGGAGCAGATCAGCAAGGGAACTCAACCTCACTGTTCGCTCCCTGATCGGTCACCAGACCGATCAGGAGCCAGTCAGTGGGTGAAACGCATACTCCCTGATCGGTCACCAGACCGATCAGTCATCGCTGGATCGTTCACCAGACCGATCCACGAAGGAGCACCGTGCCAACACCCTGATCGGTCACCAGACCGATCCAGGGGGCTCCAACCACCTTAGCCCTCCAAGCTAAGGATTTCTCACCTAACCCTCCAAGTTGGGAATTTGCACCTAACCCTCCAAGTTAGGACTTTTCACCTAGCCCTCCAAGCTAGGACTTTTGACCTAGCCCTCCAAGCTAGGACTTTTCACCCAACTCTTCCGGATTAGGACTTTTCCAAACCTAGCCTCCAAGCTAGGACCTGACCCTCCAAGCCAGGACTTTTTCACCTAATTCTCCAAGATGGGAATTTGCACCTAACCCTCCAAGTTAGGACTTTTCACCTAGCCCTCCAAGCTAGGACTTTTCACCCACCTCTTCCAAATTAGGACTTTTCACACACCTAGCCCTCCAAGCTAGGATTTTCAACACCTAACCCTCCAGGTTAGGATTTTCCAACACCTAGCCCTTCAAGCTAGGATTTTCCATACCATGCCTAATCCCCGATCAGGACTTCATCATAATCATCAATAATCATCCACCTAAACTAAAATCAGTGTCAACACCAAAATAACAATCAGGGCCAGACTGCATCAACCTAACCCTCCTAAGTACTCCGCTAAAATCTCATACGAGAAATCAAGGTTCTTTTTGCCGACTCGAGTTGTGAACTCGAAACCCCCTTGAGGACCTTGCTGTAGATTGTTGTAGAATTCAGAGACTAGGTCGAAGTTGATAGTTCTTTCCAAGGAAAGAAGGAAACCTAGATTGTAGAAAGTGACAATCTCCATGACGGAGGGACAGTACTCAGTCAGAAATGGAACGTCAATGGATCGGCAGGGAAGTACCTTGAAGGTACGAGATTGATATGCCTGCTCACATGTAGTATTAGGAAAACGAGAGCTAGAAGAAGGCTGAGGCCTTCTGGAGGGCGCAGAAGAAGAAGGGGCTTTCCCCTTCGCGCTACCCTCTACGGGTTCCTTACCCTTAGAAGACTTTCTAAAGATTTGAATTAGTCATACACATAGTGTGAATCAGAGATGCATGAGTTGATCATACAAAGAGTAACCACATGAACCAAATTGATCAAGAAAAGTAAGACCCAATCAGAGAATGTAATTAACAGTACATAGATGGATCAAGGAACACATTTGGACCAAGATTTGATCATATGGTGAGAAAGTAAGGTCACGGCAAAGAAGGTCACGACACCACACCAACAACACACCAAACTTGGTTAGCTTCAAAACATAGTTTATGAACTATTTTGAGAAAAAAAAAACGAAGCCAAAAACTTACTTAGGTGCCATTGGGGAAGGTTTTGGAGATTGTAAGAGCAAGCTTGCGCAAAGAGAGACTCGCCGCAGGAAGAAAACAGAGTTCGGAAGGAACTCCTTAGGACTGCACGTCGCACGGAGACTCTCTTGAGGAAGAAGAAAGCACTGGGAAGCTTTCGCACGAAGCAAAGGTTGCGCGAGGAAGAGGTTTCGGCGCTTAGGGTTTGGCAATGGTAAGTTTTCGCGATGTTAATCGGTTGGTGGATTGGTCCACCAACCGCAATTTAATGCGTTTGAACGGGTCACCGTTCAATCTGATCGCACCCTGACCGATCAGGCTATAGCCTGATCGGACTGAGCTTGGCCTGATCGGTCGGGTGACCGATCAGACGCGCTCCTGATCGGTTGGATGATCGATCAGGACACGAACAGTAGGGTCCAGAGAAAAAAAAACTCTGAGGTCCCTGATCGGTCTATGGACCGATC
>JAGFNQ010006284.1:0-26722 GCA_024364735.1 Boesenbergia rotunda | reverse complement strand
CCTCATGAAATGCAGCAGCCTCAGATGGTGCCTGAAAATGTGGTGCCCCGCCAGGTAGGTCACCAAGTCCTCTCCCATCCTTCCATACCAATGCCCCATCACGCTCTCGAATAATAATGCCAGATTTCGCAAAAGTGCGGCGACCAAGCCGACAATCCTGTCTGACCATGGGCATGGTCCTGCCTTTGGTGACATCAACACCAACTGACATAAGCCAGTCAGTGATGATATGACCAAACGACATATAGACCGTGTGACGGCTCGGCTCACGATAGGACAGGATGGACTGGAACATGCTCTCCATGATGTCAAAGTCCATCTGGCAGTGCATGCCGTAGAGCATAAGGCAGTGATAGGGTCGAATCTCAGTCAAAGGCTTTGAAGTGATGGGTAAGATGCAGTTTGTGATTATCTTGAAAAGGACGTAGTCAACTGGAGCAAGTCGTAGGGCTGCAAAGGTAGGGAAGTCAGGACCCAACTCATCAAGACCGGCCGGGGCGGGGATGGCCAAAGAAGTGCTGATAGATGGAGTCGGGGGTAACATCTGCAAATAGGGCCAGCAGATGATCAGGGAGCTCGGGATAGATTGAATAGAGGTTAGACGATCATCGACCTCCTAAGTACTCCGCTAAAATCTCATACGAGAAATCAAGGTTCTTTTTGCCGACTCGAGTAGTGAACTCGAAACCCCCTTGAGGACCTTGCTGTAGATTGTTGTAGAATTCAGAGACTAGGTCGAAATTGATAGTTCTTTCCAAGGAAAGAAGGAAACCTAGATTGTAGAAAGTGACAATCTCCATGACGGAGAGACAGTACTCAGTCAAAAATGGAACGTCAATGGATCGGCAGGGAAGTAGCTTGAAGGTACGAGATTGATATGCCTGCTCACATGCAGCATTAGGAAAACAAGAGCTTGAAGAAGGCTGAGGCCTTCTGGAGGGCGTAGAAGAAGAAGGGGCTTTCCCCTTCGCGCTACCCTCTATGGATTCCTTACCTTTAGAAGACTTTCTAAAGATTTGAATTAGTCATACACATAGTGTGAATCAGAAATGCATGAGTTGATCATACAAAGAGTAATCACATGAACCAAATTGATCAAGAAAAGTAAGACCCAATCAGAGAATAAGAGATAAACCATTTGATCAAACGGGTCACATGTTAATCAGAGGTGAGGCATGGAAAGGTAAGGTCACGGCAAATACAAGAGGGTCACGACACCACACTAAGAACAAACACCAAAGCATGATTAGCCTCAAAACATAATTTCATGAACTGATTTGAAAGAAAAACGGAGACAAGAACTTACTTTGGTGCCATTAGTGTGGTTCTTGGAGGTTGAAAGGAAAAGGCTTGCGCAGGAGGAGGCCTCGGCGCAAGGCAGAGACGCAGAGAACTTGGTGCAAGTAGAGAACTTGCAGAGAGCAAAGGACGCCCGTAGAGACCTTCGCACGAACTCGCACACACGGGAAGAAGGGAGACGCAGGAACACTCTCGCTCTGGATGAAAGGGCGCAAGTGGAGGGTTTCGGCGCTAGGGTTCGGCAAGAAGGGTTTTTCGCGAAGTTAATCGGCTGGTGGATCGGTCCACCAACCGCAATTTAATGCGTTTGAACGGATCACCGTTCGATCTGATAGCGACCAGACCGATCAGGCTATAGCCTGATCGGACTAACCTGGGCCTGATCGGTCGGGTGACCGATCAGGCACGCTCCTGATCGATCGACTAATCGATCAGGACACGAACAGTAGGGTTCGGAGAGAAACCTGTGAGCCCCCTGATCGGTCTGCGGACCGATCACCAGAGGGTGCCAGATCGGTCCAGGGACCGATCCAGGCTGGCTCAGTAAGGTTGATCAGAATTTCATGAAGTCACTGAAGCCCCCCTCATCGGTCTGTGGACCGATCAATGCAAGAGGAAGCCAGATCGGTCTGGGGTCCGATCAGCCTTATTCCTGATCGGTCCGGTGACCGATCAGGGTTCCTGATACTCCCAGATTCGATCTGAAATATTCAGTTTCAGATTTTCTAAATCTTTCCAAGGAGATCTGATGAAGTTTATCGAACTTGGACATGATCTTATGACTAAAATTGATCCCTGAACAAGGATCAAAGGTCCTTATAGGTTCAACAATCACTTTGATCCATCCAAATGGAGTCAAACTCAATCAACAATCACTCAAGCAAATTCAATCAAGTTTTGTTTCAAATTTAAGTTTCCAATCAAGTTTCCTTGATTGGAATGTCCAAGTATGATCATGGAGCCATATACACATATGACATGCAATGGTTTTCCCCATACTTGGTCACCGAAGTGATTATTATCTCGTCAACTTAATTTCTCAAGGGATGCATTGATATTTTGAGAAATTTAGTTGATCCTAACATCTCACCCCATATCTAGCAAACAAAAACGTTTTGTTAAACCTTATAGTTTGTGTGAGATGTCCCCAAAGTTACCTAATTGTTTCCCAACAATTTTAAAATAATCATGAAGGGTTTTAAAAACATTTTGAAATTCATAAAGCACGACACATTCCAAACTCCCATCTTACGAAACTAAACTCATTTTCGGGGAGTGATTTAGTGAAAATGTCAGCTAGATTTGACTTGGACTCTACATGAGAGAGTACAATATCTCCCCTAGCTACATGATCCCTAATGAAGTGGTGACGCACCTCAATGTGTTTGGTCCTAGAATGATGGACTGGATTCTTGGTTAGGTTAATTGTGCTAAAGTTATCACATAACACTTGCACACCCTTGTAACTCAATCCATAGTCCTCTAAAGTATGTATCATCCATAACAATTGCGATACACTCTCTCCCATAGCAATATATTCTGCCTCGGTCGTGGAGAGAGCAACACAGTGTTGCTTCTGACTTGACCAACTCACTAAGGACGAACCTAAGAATTGACAACCCCCACTTGTGCTTTTCCGGTCCAACTTACATCTAGCGTAGTCAGAGTCCGTATAGCCAATTAGGTCAAATGATTTGGTACGGGGGTACCATAGACCGACTCCTATTGTGCCTTTGAGATATCTCAAAATTCTCTTAACAGCAATTAAATGAGACTCCTTGGCACAAACTTGATACCTAGCACACATACCCACAGCGAAAAGAATATCCGGTTGACTAGCTGTGAGGTATAGCAAACTACCTATCATGCTTCGGTATTGAGTCAAATCAACGGGTTTACCATTCTCATCATTATCTAATCTTGTGTTTGTAGCCATGGGAGTGGTTACCTCTTTTGAATCACTCATATTGAATTTTCGAAGCATTTCTTGTGTGTATTTCGATTGGTGCACATGGATACCATCGCGAGTTTGCTTGATTTCAAGTCCAAGGAAGAAAGTCAACTCTCCCACTAGACTCATTTCAAACTCACTCTCCATGTGTCCAATGAACTCATTTAAATAACCCTTATTGTTTGAGCCATAAATTATGTCATCGACATATACTTAGGCTATAAAAATATTGTCACCATCTCTGCGTAGAAATAGTGTAGGGTCTATTTGGCCTCTAACGAAGCCCTTCTCAATTAGGAACGTCGACAACCGCTCATACCAAGCCCGGGGTGCTTGTTTAAGGCCATAGAGTTCCTTTTTGAGCTTGAACACGTGGTTTGGAAATTTGGAACTCTCAAACCCCGGTGGTTGTTTAATGTAGACCTCTTCTTTAATTAGACTATTTAGAAAGGCTGATTTAACGTCCATTTGATATAATTTGAAACCACGATGTGCTGCAAATGCTAGCATCAATCGGATGGACTCTAATCGTGCTACGGGAGCATAAGTCTCATCATAATCAAGGCCTTCAACTTGACTGTAACCATTGGCTACTAATCGTGCCTTGTTTCTAATGATTTCTCCCTTATGGTTCAATTTGTTCTTGAAGACCCATTTGGTTCCAATGATGGTGGCCTTCTTAGGTCTAGGGACTAAGTCCCAAACCTGACTCCTCTCGAATTGACCTAATTCATCTTGCATTGCAATGATCCAATCGGGATCATTTAATGCTTCATCAATTTTCCTAGGTTCAATTTCGAAAATTAGGGCAACTTCATTAGCCTCATTCCGGAAGAATGATCTAGTTCTAACCCCATGATGGATGTCTCCAACAATTTGGTCTTGGGGATGACTAGAGGCTAATCTAGTTTGCCTTGGTGTTGGTGGTGCTTCTTGAATGGGCTCACCAGACACAAGTTCAGCCTTAGGATCCGGCTGATCTATGGATTGTCTAGGCTCACCATCATCGGATTCATCACCATCAACAACATTTGGACCTTCATTCAAACTTAGTCTCCTAAGTTCGAATTGGACTTCATCTTCTGGTTGACTATTGACTTTTGGAATTTCTTCAAAGACAACATCAGAAGATTCTTCAACTAGTCTAGACTTCTTGTTGTAGACTCGATAGGCTTTGCTAACCAGGGAGTACCCGACTAGTATCCCTTCATCAGCCTTAGCCGTGAACTTTCCAAGATGATCCTTGGTGTTTAGAATGAACACCTTACACCCAAACACCCGAAGGTGTTTAACCGTAGGTGGTTTTCCAAACCAAAGCTCATGGGGAGTCTTACCTAGAAATCTATGGATGAGGACTCGGTTTTGCACATAGCAAGTTGTATTTACAGCTTCAGCCCATAAGTAACTCGGGAGTGAGTACTCATTAAGCATGCTTCGTGCTGCCTCTTGAAGTACACGGTTCTTCCTCTCTATAACACCATTTTGTTGTGGTGTTCTAGGAGTAGAGAACTCATGTCTATAACCCCTATCTTGACAGAATTCTAGAAATCTCTGATTTTGAAATTCACCTCCATGGTCACTTCTTATTGTCTTAATAGTTAATGATTTTTCATTTTCAACTCTTTACAAAAAGAAATAAAAATATCTAAGGTTTGGTCCTTATATTTCAAAAAGTAAGTCCATGTATATCTAGTGAAATCATCAATGATCACAAAACAATATCTACTTCCATTCAATGATATGATAGTACTACAATCAAACAAATCCATGTGAAGTAAATCTAATGCAGTAGAAGTACTTACAGCGCTTTTACCTTTATGTGCAGATTTTGTTTGCTTACCCATTTGACATACATCACAAAGTTTATCTTTTTCATACTTGATGCTTGGTAAGCCACGGACTAATCCCTTGTTGGCCAACTTCCGGATGTTCTTTATGTTCACATGCGCTAGCCTCCGGTGCCAAAGGATGGACTCTTCTTCTTTTGACATGGAACACTTAGCAGAAACATTAGTAGCACTTTTAAATGAAACTTGATAAATATTGTCTACTCTTGTTCCTACTAGTACCGTGTCCAAGGTGTCATGTTGTCTAACTAGACATTGACTTGCTTGGAAATCAATTGTGTAACCCGTGTCACACAATTGACTCACACTTAGGAGATTAAATTTCATCCCCTTGACTAGAATGACATTTGAAATTCTAAGACATTCGGATATTTGAATGTCTCCTATTCCTATGACCTTAAGACTACCATTGTTATCAAATGAAGCATTACCTTTACTTTTCTTGTGAAGTGTGATAAACAATGATCTATCTCCGGTCATGTGTTTGGAGCATCCACTATCAACAAACCAAGTTGATAGATGCTCCCCCTCAATCATAACCTACACAATTCGAAAAATAGAAGTTTTAGGTTCCCAAACCTTGGGACCTAAAGCATCAACTAAACATGACTTAGGCACCCATGCCTTGACCACTTTCTTTTGAACCTTGGGTGTCCTAGATTGTCTCATATCAGTCCTAGACATAAGAGACACAAATGAGAGTTCTTTAGGATGGTAACCAATACCGGCCCTATTGTAGCTACCCTTTGGGCATTTAGGATCATGTCTAGGGTCTTAGAGCTAGTTGAGAACTTCTTAAGAATATTCTTGAGTTTCTCAACTTCACTCTTTAATAATTGGTTTTCTTCTACTAGTGAGTCATCATGCAAATCATTCACTTCCTCAACCTTAGAGGATTTCAACTTTTCAACTTCAAGTTTCAATGATTTAATTTCATCTTCTAGCAATTCAACATGAAAATCATCAATGTTATCATCCCTAGATAATTTCAATTGATCAATTTCTAATTGCAATGCTTTAACCTTATTTTTTGACTTCTTAAGCATACTAGTTAAACATGCAATTGCTCTATAACATTTTTAAAGCTCAGGAGAATTTACCTCTTCATCATCCGAAGATGATGAAGCCGCGTTTGAGGAACTTGAAGATTCATCACTGCTTTCCTCTCCAAGAGCCATGAGTGCCACATGCCTTGTGCTCTTCTCCTCCTTCTCTTTATCGGATGAGCTTGAGGATGACTCATCCCAAGTGGCCTTCAACGCCTTCTTCTTCTTCTTGGATTTTTCTTCTATCTTTTTGGATTTCACCTCCTTCTTCTTTAGCTTTGGGCATTCATTCTTGAAATGTCCTTTCCTACCACACTCAAAGTAAGATGCATTAGTTTTATCAAGTTTAACTTCACTCGAGTTACCTCTACTCTTGAAGTGTCAACCCCTTCGCATCATCCTTCTCACAAAGATCGCCATTCCGGAGGATGAGGAGCCGCTGCCATCTTCTTCGGTATCGGACTCGGATTCGGAAGAGGATGATGATGAAGAGACTTCCTTCTCCTTCTTCTTCTTGTTTGACCGGTCCCCAGCAACTAAAGCAATCCCTTTCTCCTTGGGGCCTTTGTTAGCCATTTCATGCAATTCTATCTCACAAAATAAATCATCTAACTTTACAATAGATAGATCCTTGGAAACTTTGTAGGTATCCACCATGGATGACCACAAAGCATTCCTTGGAAAGTGTTAGTGATATGAGAGAAGTGTCCTAAGACAATCACCTTATGATTGTAAACATTTATTTTAATAAATGAAAATTCACTATTTGAGTATACATGTTTGTGTATTTAATTGGGATCTTAAACTCATCTAGTGAATGTCCGCAATACAATTCACAGCATAAGAGAATTTGTGATGAGATCACAACTAGTGATTATCTCTACATGTGCAATTGTGAAGTATTGAAAATATCCCTAGTCGATGAATTGATAAAAATGGACATTATCAATTCTGTTGAGACTAGCATGGGTTATTCTCTAATCAGCTGATTCTCACTGGCTGGTGACATTGGGATGTCCGGAGATAAACATGGATGCTAGTTAAGGGAACTAGTTCATTGGAGTGACTAGCTGTAAAACTTCATATGGTAATCTATATAGATATGTCAGTGAAGTTCTTACTGCAGCTTAAGTGCGATGTTCCTTTGACTTGCGGTGTTCAAGTTATCTTGGTCATGGAGACTTATACTTTAACATCTTAAGCAAGCATCTCCAAGGAGGTGTGGACCCAGGATGATTGGGTATAAGCCGAAGTGCCCGAAGATGTTTGAACAGCCTACAAAGGATTCACCACTCCTTGCGAGGAGATGTATACCCAGGCCTATCGTTGGATTGTTACTCAAAGCCTCTGGCCAGAGCATGTCATGTTTAGAGTATGAGTCTCTTAAATACATGAGAGTAATTAGAAATCCAAAGGACGAGAAAGACACTACTTGGGCTAGGTGTGACGTAGTCAGCCTAGTAGGGACTGACACATACAGACCATGTCCTGAACCAAGTGGGTATAAGATGGTGAAGGGAATGGGAACGATTCATTAGAGCTGTTGAAGGGTTTCAGAAATACTTCTGAGGTCAACCGTTGATCTTTCGATTAATTGGGGGTCATGATGTACTACTAGGTGCCACTCATGATCGTTCTATAATTAGTTGATTATAGATGGCCAACATAAATCGAAAGCCTATTTAGTCACACGCACTACGAGTAATCCGAGGGATTTAAAATGAGTTGAAAAATTGGATTTTCCGATCAAGAGAAATAAGTCGAATCTGAGTTAATCAGAGGTGCAACGGAAGCTAAAAATGGCTAAGTCTTGTGAATGCTTATTGGGCGAATTAAATGAGTTCAATTCGCGATGGGTTCGGCTCGGTTTGGCCGGCCAAAGAGGGTGCCAACCCTCTTTGTTTTGGCCGGCCACAATAATGGGGAGAAACCAATTTATTTGGTTTAATTAATAAAATAAATCTAGCGCGATTTGTTTTATAAATTATGGATAAATAAATTTGTATAAAGAAATTTATAGAAATTTATTCTTTTTATGGAAATTAAAATAATCCATGGAATGGTTTATTTTAATTTTATAAAATCAATTATGAATTGATTTTTCCATAATAAGAAAATTTATAATTTTCTTGTAAAATTTATTCCATAATAAAAGGAGAGATCTATTTGTTTTATTTTAAAGTTAGTTATAATAAAACTTGGCTTAAACAGAATAATTCATAAGAAAATTTATAGGATAAATTTCTTATGAAAAATTTCGTTAAAAGAGAGACTGGGCAAGGGAGAGGCTACTATATAAAGGAACCAAAGGCAAGCCTTGTTTTCCAATTGAGTAATCAAGAGATTTAGTAGTTCTCTCCCTCTCTCTCTTATTCTCTCCTTCTCCTTTCCTCCTAGGGCCGGCGCCCTCCTCTACTTGCTAGTGTTAGTGATATGAGAGAAGTGTCCTAAGGCAATCGCCTTATGATGTAAACATTTATTTTAATAAATGATAATTCACTATTTGAGTATACATGTTTTGTGTATTTGATTGGGATCTTAAACTCATCTACTGAATATCCGCAATACAACTCACAGCATAAGAGAATTTGTGATGGGATCACAACTAGTGATTATCTCTAATGTCCAATTGTGAAGTATTGAAATTATCCCTAGTCGATGAATTGATAAAAACGGACACTATCAATTCTGTTGAGACTAGCATGGGTTATTCTCTAATCAGCTGATTCTCACTAGCTGGTGACATTGGGATGTCCGGAGATAAACATGGATGCTAGTTAAGGGAACTAGTTCATTGGAGTGACTAGCTGTAAGACTTCATATGGGAATCTACATGTAGATATGTCAATGAAGATCTTACTACGGCTTAAGTGCGATGTTCCTTTGACTTGCGGTGTTCAAGTCATCTTGGTCATGGAGACTTATACTTTGACATCTTAAGCAAGCATCTCCAAGGAGGTGTGGACCCAGGATGATCGGGTATAAGCTGAAGTGCCTGAAGATGTTTGAACAGCCTACAAAGGATTCACCACTCCTTGCGAGGAGATGTATACCCAGGCCTATCGTCGGATTGTTACTCAAAGCCTCTGGCCAGAGCATATCATGTTAAGAGTGCGAGTCTCTTAAATACATGAGAGTAATTAGAAATCCAAAGGACGAGGAAGACACTACTTGGGCTAGGTGTGACGTAGTCAGCCTAGTGGGGACTGACACTATAGACCGTGTCCTGAACCAAGTGGGTATAAGGTGGTGAAGGGAATGAGGCACGATTCATTAGAGCTGCTGAAGGGTTTCAGAATAATTTCTTCTGGGGTCAAACCGTTGATCTTTCGATTAATTGGGGATCATGATGTACTACTAGGTGCCACTCATGATCGTTCTATAAATAATGGGTTAATTATAGACGGCCAACATAAATCGAAAGCCTATTTAGTCACACGCAATACGAGTAATCCGAGGGATTTAAAACGAGTTGAAAATTGGATTTTCCGATCAAGAGAAATAAGTCGAATCTGAGTTGGTCAGAGGCGCAATGGAAGCTAAAAATGGCTAAGTCTTTTGAAGGCTTTTTGGGCGAATTAAATGAGTTTAATTCGCGACGGTTCGGGTCGGTTTGGGCCGGCCAAAGAGGGTGTTAACCCTCTTTGGGTGGCCGGCCAATAAAGGAGAATAAACCAAGTTTATTTTGGTTTAATTAATAAAATAAATCTAGCGCGATTTATTTTATAAATTATGGATAAATAAATTTGTATAAAGAAATTTATATAAATAAAATTTATAGAAATTTATTCTTTTATGGAAGATTAAAATAATCCATGAATTGGTTTATTTTAATTTTATAAAATCAATTATGAATTGATTTATCCATAATAAGAAAGTTTATAAATTTCTTGTAAATTTATTCCATAATTTAAAGAGAAGAAGAATTAGTTTTTATTATAAATTAGTTTATAATAAAGACTTGGTTTAAACGGAATAATTAGTTAAGAAAATTTATAGGATAAATTTCTTATAACTAATTCCGTTTAGAGGGAGACTTAGCAAAGAGTTGCTACTATATAAAGGAACCAAAGGCTAGCCCTTAATTCCTAACTAATCATCTAATGATAGAGCTCTCCCTCTCTCTCTCTTAATCATCTCCTCTCCCTCTCCTTCTCTTGCCTAGGGCCGGCGCCCTTCATTGAGTTAGGGCCGGCTCCCCTTTTGGTTGCTAGGGCCGGCGCACCCTATCAACTCCAAGAGAAGTTGTCGTGAGCTATACGAAGAAGAAGAACCACAACAAGAAGAAGAAGAAGCGGATAGCGACTCCTCTCCTCTCGGAATTCGATTCCGTTACTTCTTGTTGGTTAGTTTCTAACTCTTCTCTTGATCCTTCTAGTTGTGCCTTCCGAGAATCTAGTAGTTCTCGTCGGCACAAAACTCGTGACTTTGTGAAGTCATCCCGAAGAGAACTCGGCGTGGACGCGAATAGAGGCGGAGCTTCCAAGGGACGCTACGGTTGGATCTCGTCCCTTACTTCGAGTTACGAGAGGTACTTGGTAAATTTGTTTACTATTCCGCAATGTTTTATTTTATGATTATGTCAACACACCATAAGATTGCATGCTAGATACGAAGTTAAAATAATTTAGGAAATTATTTTATGCAAACTCTTCCGCTGCACGAAAAAATTTTAAATTTTACGAACTCGTATCCTTGTCGACATGCACCCGGTCCCAATAGTGGTATCAGAGCCGGTTAGTGTTCGACTTAATCATATAATTGTTTTGTGGAAAACTTTGTCATGATCTCAATTTCAGAAAATTTTTCCAATTATGGAAACTTTCAAATTATAATAAATCTTAGAATTAGGAATTTCAAAGTTTGGAAATCGTCATGAAATTTTGCAAACGTTTGAAATTTTCTAGTTTCTAAATTTTTATAATAATTGTGAAAATTTCCCATCTTTGGAAACTTTCCAATTTTGGAAATTTTTCTATTTTAGAAATTTTCCAACTTTGGAAATATGTAAGTTTTCTTTGTACTAGAAACTTACAATTATTCTGAAAACCTATTTTCGAAATCTCGCAATTTTGGGCACTTTCTTTTAAGAAAGTCTAGACAAATTCATGGACAGTTAATTGACAATTAAATTTGAATTGGGTTTAAATTAACAACAAAATTCTTTATTTTGGATTGAGCCTCGGGGAGCCGTCCAATTTAAAGTCAGATGTTGTAATTTAATTTCCCAATTTTAATTGAAATTGTCATGTTTGATTTGGATTGAGCCTCGGGGAGCCGTCCAATTGGATTTACAACACTTTACTTTTCTTTGGGTATCTGAGCCTCGGGGAGCCACCCTTAGAAAACGATTTGTTGTAATTAATCAATCCATGAATAAAATATGTTTTAAGAGGTGATGCTCTTACATATTGTTGTCTCCAAAATTAATTAGGAAAATGGTTTCCTATAGAGTTTTCTTAAATGAGATTTTCATGAAAATAATATGTAGTTGAATTAAGGGATTTGTCTCTTAATTTAATAAGATTTGATTTAGAGAAATCAAAGTCTTGAACATATTATTTCCGAAATTAATTATGACAATTTAGGAAATTGTTTCCCAAAGCAATTCCTTTAATAAAGTGTGAAATTAGAATTAAGGAAATCCGGTTCCTAATTCAATTCATGAGACTTGATAAATTAAGTCACATACATACTTTATTAAGGAAATCGTTAGTCATGACATATGTCATGAATGTGCATTAAAAGGAAAAGATGAGACCAAAACCCCTTACAAAATATTAAGGCCAACACCTTCCATTAATATGGTTAGAATCGGAGTTTTGTTTCTCGATTGGGTTGATGGACACATCCATGCCCGACTTGAACCTTAACATGTTCAAACCATGGAATTAGTTTATGAATAATATAGTTGGAGTCAGAGGTCAATTCTTAGTTTTGGTTGTTGGACACATCCAAGCCTGACTAAACGGTTGAATGAGCTCCAACCATATTAAAACTATTTCTTGATTAATGGGTCAGCCTTAAGCTTGGAGCATCGATTTGTTGTGCCACAGCCAAGGTCGATGTAAAGAGAGGTGCAGTTAGGTGCTATGTATAATGATACATACTTGTTAAAGAGTTAACAACCTAATGATTTATGCAAACATTCAATTAGTTGATAGCATAAAGTGATAGTTACATATATGTGATGTGTAATCGGTATAATTACCTACCTTCATAGCTAAGAAAAACTTGATGGCCACAGCCATGGTGGATCTTACCTATGGTTGGATATCAACCTATTTGGAGATGTTCCTACGATCTCCCGAATTGATAATAAGGGTGATTCAATTCGTAAAATAAATAGGATTTAATTTATGTATGTTGATACATTCTTTAATCAATCTTCTCATATAATCTCAATTTGTATTTCTAGGATAATCACTCGATCATGTCTTACATAAACTTGCGTTCCATTTTGGACACCAATAAACTGACCGGGCCGAACTTCATGGACTGGCTTAGAAACCTGAGGATAGTCCTTAAGGCAGAAAAGCCTGCTTGTGTCCTTGAAGATCAACTTCCCAAACGTCCTTCTGAAAATGCAACTCCAGACCAGTTTCCTGAGTTGCTCAACCTGCTGAAGACTGTAGAGCATTCTGTAAAGCAGGATCAGAAGACGATACTGTTAGTTGGTTCCTCAAAGAAAGGTTCTAAGAGGAAGCCCAAAGAACAGAATAAGGGAAAGAAGAAAAAGGCCAAAAAGACTGAAAAAACCTCAAAAGACACTTGCTATCATTGTGGCAAGGAGGGTCACTAGCGAAGAAACTGCAAGATTTATCTTGAGTCCTTAAAGAAGAAGGCATCCGATGCCCTATCTTCTTCAGACATCTTCGTTATTGAATGTCACTCTATTTCCTCGAATACCTGGGTACTTGATACTGGGTGTAGCTCACATATATGTAATGACATAAAGGGGCTAAGGAATAGAAGAAGACTCGTCAAGGGAGAAGCTAATTTGAGAGTTGGAAATGGAGCAAAGATTGCTGCTGTTTCCATCGGAACATATTTGCTAAAGCTCCCGACTGGACGTATCTTAGAATTGGATAATTGCTATTTTGTTCCTTCGTTAATAAAGAACATTGTATCTATTTCATGTTTGAATGAAAAGGGTTATCATTTAACTTTCAGTAACAATTGTTGTTACATAACTTTAAATGACGTTCTTTATGGGAATGGAACTTTGTGCAATGGCATCTACACGTTAGATTTATCCAATGACGTTTTCAATATCGAAGTAAGCAACAAACGTGCTCGAATAGATAATCAAATAGACTCCTACACGTGGCACTGTCGTCTTGGCCATATAAGTAAGAAACGCATGACCGAATTATACCGATGTGGAATTTTGGAATCATTTGAACCCGGTTCATTTGATACATGCGAATCATGCTTAAAAGGCAAGATGACCAAATTACCCTTTCCCGGAAAAGGTAATCCAGTGGGAGAATTGCTTGGTCTAATACATACCGATGTATGTGGACCAATGTCAACTCTTTCACAAGGAGGCTATAGCTACTTCATCACCTTCATCGATGATCACTCACGATTCGGGTATGTGTTCCTGTTGAAACACAAATCTGAAGCCTTTGAGAAATTCAAAGAGTTCAGAATTGAAGTAGAGAAACAGCTTGGCAAAAGTATTAAGATACTTCGATCCGATCGAGGTGGTGAATACTTAAGTCAAGAGTTTCAAGATTATCTAAGGGACAATGGGATATTGTCCCAATGGACTCCGTCATATACACCACAGCATAATGGTGTATCTGAGAGGCGCAACCGAACCTTGATGGACATGGTTAGGTCTATGATGAATCATGCAACTCTTCCAAAATCCTTTTGGGGCTATGCACTTAAGACAGCTGTTTACTTGCTAAACAGAGTCCCGACCAAGGTAGTCTCTACTTGTAAAATACGGCAATTCAAAAAAAAAAAAAAAAAAAAAAACTGGACCAGGAAATTTTTGGGATTTTTCCTGATAAAGTGTAGGATTTTCGGCCCTACGAGAGGAGCCAAGGGGTTTTATTGTAAACCTTAAAACTTATTAAGGGCTTCATGGATGAAAACCTTAAATAGTTGGCTTAAGTAAATTTATCTGAAGTTAAGGGGTTAAGCTGATAAATTATTTAACTTCAGAGACTTGAGGTGTATTATATTAATTTAGAGGTTTAAACTGTTAAATCCTTTACCCAAAGGGTAATGTTTGGATTCCGGAGAATTAAAGGGTTTTTCTGCAAAAAATCCCGCACATATAAGCCTTATTTTCCTCTTCAATTGCACGCAGCCACACCCCCTGATCCGCGTGCCCTAGCCGCATAAAGACCCGACGCCTGCCCAAGCTGCAGCCGACTCTTCTTCCGTTTTCCTTCGCTCGTGTGCCCTAGCTGCAGCTGAACGCCGACGCTCTTCTCCCTTTCCTCCTCTCAATCGAGCCTTCGTCTCCCTTCATCTCGCGTGGCACCGGAGCGATAGCTCCACCAGCATCCTGTCCACTCGGTCACTCAGGAGCAGTGATGGCAGAGTACTGACAGTGTCACAGCTCTACCCACTCGGCCGACACAGTATCGCCTGTCTCGGTGGCTTGACTGGAGTTAGGGGGTGACCATGGCATTGCACCATGTGCATATTTTGCATTGTGCATTGTTTGCTGCACTTATTTGCTGCACTTGTTTGACATTGCATATTCTGGAGACTTGTTACCTGTGCTTATATGTCTATTGGTATTCCACTGGTATTTCTTACCCTCTGTACAGGTTAGATGGATTCAGGTATGTACCTACCCAGTATTTTCAGTTCCAGTCTTTCCCTACTGTTGATATGAGACTGTATTAGCTGAACCCTTATTGTTGGTATAACTTTCTATGCATATCTGTTGGGTATTCGCTGAGCTATGGACTCACCCCGTTGCCATACATTTTATTTCAGGTTGATGCCTGCCAGGAGATCCCTAGCAGCCAGTCCCCAGCTCCCGAGGAGCTCTGCTTGGATTTATTTTACGTTGTTTTTGCTTATGGACCCTGTGTATATACTTTGCTTCCGTTGCCCTGTTTTTGGAACATGTATTCATGTTTTATTCGATGGAATTGTACTTTTGAGTCCTATGTTGGACTTTGTGGGATTTTGGCTTTGTTCCTGCCCCTGGCAGCTCAGTGAGTTCGTATTTGTTTTGCGACGGTTATAGTTATATACCTGTTATAGCTGCATTAGATTGGAGGCCTGAGGCCATTTAACTGCGTGGTTGTGCAAATATAGATATTGTGTTATATATTTATCTGTGTGGTTGTGTAAATTGTCCGCCGGACATGGGAGGTGCTGTCCGATTTTATATTGGAACAGCGGCTCCTGGGTCTCGGGGCGTGACACTACTACTCCATATGAGATTTGGAATAGTAAGAAACCTCACTTAACTCACCTTAAGATATGGGGTTGTCCTGCTTATGTGAACGGGTTGTATCAGACAAATTGGATGCTAAGTCTGATAAATGTCTATTTATTGGATACCCTAAGGAAACGAAGGGTTACCAATTCTATCATCCCTTGGAACAAAAGGTGTTTGTTTCAAGGCATGCTGTATTTCTAGAAAAAGAGTTTCTTTTACAAGAAAACAGTGGGAGTGGGATTGAACTTGATGAAGTTCAAGAAACTCCAATAGACATCACAGAGACACCTAGTCTAGGCCCAAAACCGATAATTCATAATGATGAGCTATCAGTTGAACCTAAAACTACACCACCTCTTCGTAGGTCTGATAGGACACGCAACATTCCAGAGAGATACGGATTTCTCGTAAGTGAATCGAACGACGTGTTGCTCATTGGCGATGACGAACCTATCAGTTATGAAGATGTTCTGAAAAATTCAGAAAGGGACAAATGGCTTGAGGCCATGAAGTCGGAAATGGATTCCATGTATGAAAATCAAGTATGGGACTTGGTTGACCCACCTGAAGGGATTAAACCCATAGGGTGCAAGTGGGTTTTCAAGAAGAAAACCGACATGGAAGGTAATGTTGTTACCTTTAAGGCTAGATTAGTGGCAAAAGGATATCGTCAAAAACAAGGAGTTGATTATGACGAAACCTATTCGCCAGTAGCTATGCTTAAATCCATTCAGATGCTCCTAGCCATAGCAGCTCATTATGATTATGAGATATGACAAATGGATGTGAAAACAGCTTTCCTTAATGGAAACCTACTTGAGGATGTATTCATGATACAACCTGAAGGTTTCACATCGGTTGATAAAACCAAGGTATGCAAGCTTCAACGATCCATATATGGACTAAAGCAAGCATCTAGGAGCTGGAACATCCGTTTTGATGAGACAATCAAAGAGTTTGATTTCTCACAAAATCCTGACGAACCTTGTGTGTACAAAAAGGTTAGTGGGAGTGCAGTCGTATTCCTAGTATTATATGTCGATGACATCTTACTTATAGGAAACGATATATCAGTTTTACAGACAGTTAAGATTTGGTTGTCCAAAACTTTCTCCATGAAAGACCTGGGAGAAGCAACCTATATCCTTGGGATTAGAATCTATAGAGATAGATCAAAACGGTTGCTTGGTCTTTCGCAGTCTACATATATAGACCGAGTGCTAAAAAGGTTTAGCATGTCGGAATCCAAGAAAGGTTACCTTCCCATCAGGCATGGGATCAACCTTTCGAAGTCTATATGTCCGCGCACAGAAGACGAGAGGATTAGCATGAATAAGATTCCCTATGCATCCGCAATAGGATCTATCATGTATGCTATGTTATGTACTAGGCCCGATGTATCGTATGCTCTGAGCGTCACGAGCAGATACCAATCTGATCCAGGAATGGATCATTGGGCGGCTGTTAAGACAATCCTTAAGTACTTAAGAAGAACTAAGGATGTATTTCTAATATATGGAGAAGGAGATTTGATAATACGTGGGTATACAGATGCCAGTTTCCAGACAGATAAGGATGACTCCAAATCGCAGTCTGGATACGTATTTACTTTGAATGGAGGCGCAGTAAGTTGGAAGAGTTCCAAACAAGACACTGTAGCGGATTCTACCACGGAAGCGGAATATATAGCAGCTTCGGAAGCAGCAAAAGAAGCAGTCTGGATCAAGAAGTTTGTCACCGAACTTGGCGTGGTTCCAACCATTGATGAAGCAGTGCCGGTATACTGCGACAACAATGGAGCTATTGCACAAGCGAAGGAACCAAGGTCTCATCAGCGATCCAAACACGTGCTTCGACGCTATCATCTGATCAGAGAGATTATAAGTAGGAATGACATACAAATTGAGAGAATTCCCACTGAAAGGAATATAGCGGATCCTTTAACTAAGGCCTTGCCTCAAAACAAGTTTGAGAGTCATGTTAGAGCCTATGGTATTGGATACCGTAGCGATTGGCATTAGGCCAAGTGGGAGTTTGTTAGTGATATGAGAGAAGTGTCCTAAGGCAATCGCCTTATGATGTAAACATTTATTTTAATAAATGATAATTCACTATTTGAGTATACATGTTTTGTGTATTTGATTGGGATCTTAAACTCATCTACTGAATGTCCGCAATACAACTCACAGCATAAGAGAATTTGTGATGGGATCACAACTAGTGATTATCTCTAATGTCCAATTGTGAAGTATTGAAATTATCCCTCGTCGATGAATTGATAAAAACGGACACTATCAATTCTGTTGAGACTAGCATGGGTTATTCTCTAATCAGCTGATTCTCACTAGCTGGTGACATTGGGATGTCCGAAGATAAACATGGATGCTAGTTAAGGGAACTAGTTCATTGGAGTGACTAGCTGTAAGACTTCATATGGGAATCTACATGTAGATATGTCAATGAAGATCTTACTACGGCTTAAGTGCGATGTTCCTTTGACTTGCGGTGTTCAAGTCATCTTGGTCATGGAGACTTATACTTTGACATCTTAAGCAAGCATCTCCAAGGAGGTGTGGACCCAGGATGATCGGGTATAAGCTAAAGTGCCCGAAGATGTTTGAACAGCCTACAAAGGATTCACCACTCCTTGCGAGGAGATGTATACCCAGGCCTATCGTCGGATTGTTACTCAAAGCCTCTGGCCAGAGCATATCATGTTAAGAGTGCGAGTCTCTTAAATACATGAGAGTAATTAGAAATCCAAAGGACGAGGAAGACACTACTTGGGCTAGGTGTGACGTAGTCAGCCTAGTGGGGACTGACACCATAGACCGTGTCCTGAACCAAGTGGGTATAAGGTGGTGAAGGGAATGAGGCACGATTCATTAGAGCTGCTGAAGGGGTTCAGAATAATTTCTTCTGGGGTCAAACCGTTGATCTTTCGATTAATTGGGGATCATGATGTACTACTAGGTGCCACTCATGATCGTTCTATAAATAATGGGTTAATTATAGACGGCCAACATAAATCGAAAGCCTATTTAGTCACACGCAATACGAGTAATCCGAGGGATTTAAAATGAGTTGAAAATTGGATTTTCCGATCAAGAGAAATAAGTCGAATCTGAGTTGGTCAGAGGCGCAATGGAAGCTAAAAATGGCTAAGTCTTTTGAAGGCTTTTTGGGCGAATTAAATGAGTTTAATTCGCGACGGTTCGGGTCGGTTTGGGCCGGCCAAAGAGGGTGTTAACCCTCTTTGGGTGGCCGGCCAATAAAGGAGAATAAACCAAGTTTATTTTGGTTTAATTAATAAAATAAATCTAGCGCGATTTATTTTATAAATTATGGATAAATAAATTTGTATAAAGAAATTTATATAAATAAAATTTATAGAAATTTATTCTTTTATGGAAGATTAAAATAATCCATGAATTGGTTTATTTTAATTTTATAAAATTAATTATGAATTGATTTATCCATAATAAGAAAGTTTATAAATTTCTTATAAAATTTATTCCATAATTTAAAGAGAAGAAGAATTAGTTTTTATTATAAATTAGTTTATAATAAAGACTTGGTTTAAACGGAATAATTAGTTAAGAAAATTTATAGGATAAATTTCTTATAACTAATTCCGTTTAGAGGGAGACTTAGCAAAGAGTTGCTACTATATAAAGGAACCAAAGGCTAGCCCTTAATTCCTAACTAATCATCTAATGATAGAGCTCTCCCTCTCTCTCTCTTAATCATCTCCTCTCCCTCTCCTTCTCTTGCCTAGGGCCGGCGCCCTTCATTGAGTTAGGGTCGGCTCCCCTTTTGGTTGCTAGGGCCGGCGCACCCTATCAACTCCAAGAGAAGTTGCCGTGAGCTATACGAAGAAGAAGAACCACAACAAGAAGAAGAAGAAGCGGATAGCGACTCCTCTCCTCTCGGAATTCGATTCCGTTACTTCTTGTTGGTTAGTTTCTAACTCTTCTCTTGATCCTTCTAGTTGTGCCTTCCGAGAATCTAGTAGTTCTCATCGGCACAAAACTCGTGACTTTGTGAAGTCATCCCGAAGAGAACTCGGCGTGGACGCGAATAGAGGCGGAGCTTCCAAGGGACGCTACGGTTGGATCTCGTCCCTTACTTCGAGTTACGAGAGGTACTTGGTAAATTTGTTTACTATTCTGCAATGTTTTATTTTATGATTATGTCAACACACCATAAGATTGCATGCTAGATACGAAGTTAAAATAATTTAGGAAATTATTTTATGCAAACTCTTCCGCTGCACGTAAAAATTTTAAATTTTACGAACTCGTATCCTTGTCGACATGCACCCGGTCCCAACAGCTAGGGCCGGCGCACATCCACCCTAGGGCCGGCGCACCACCCTCCCTTGAGGTTGCCGTGGGTCATCATCACCAAGGAGAAGCCAACCAAGAAGAAGAAGAAGCGGATCGCAACTCCTTCATTCCCGGAATTTAGATTCCGTTTCTTGGTGGTTAGTTTCCTTTCTTCTCTCTTGATATTCTAGTTGTGTCTTTGGAGAATCTAGTAGTTCTCGTCGACACAAAACTCGTGTCTTTGCGAAGTCATCCCGAAGAGAACTCGGCGTGGACGCGAATAGAGGCGGAGCTTCCAAGGGACGCTACGGTTGGATCTCGTCCCTTTCTTCGAGTTACGCGAGGTACAAATTAAATTAGTTTACTTTTCCACAAAGTTTTAATTTATTATCATGTCCACACATCATAAGGTTGCATGCTAGATACGTGGTTAAAATAATATGAGAAATTATTTTATGCTAATTCTTCCGCTGCACGTAAAAATTTAAAATTTTACGAACCCGTATCCTTGTCAACATGCACCCGGTCCCAACAGTGGTATCAAAGCCGGTTAGTGTTCGACATAATCATATAATTGATTTGCGAAAAACTTTGTCATAATCTCAATTTTGGAAAAATTTTCAATTATGGAAAATTTTCAATTATTATAAATTTTAGATTTAGGAATTTCAAAGTTTGGAAATCCTCATGAAATTTCGCAAACGTTTGAAATATCCTAGTTTCTGAAATTTTATGATAATTGAGAAAACTTCCCATCTTTGAAAACTTTCCAATTTTGGAAATTTCCAATTTTGGAAATTCTTCAATTTTGGAAATATGTAAGTTTTCTTTGTACCAGAAACTTACAATTATTCTGAAAACCTATTATGAAATCTCACAATTTTGGGCACTTTCTTTCAAGAAAGTCTAGACAAATTTATGGACAATTAATTGACAATTAAATTCGAATTGGTTTTAAATTATCAACAAAATTCTTTATTTTGGATTGAGCCTCGGGGAGCCGTCCAATTTAAAGTTAGTTATTGTAATTTAATTTCCCAATTTTGAAAGAAATTGTCATGTTTAATTTGGTTACGCTTCAGAAGCGGACCAAATTGAATTTACGACAAATTTCTTTTCTTTGGGTATCTGAGCCTCGGGGAGCCACCCTTAGAAAATAATTTGTTGTAATTAATTAAATCCATGAATAAAATATGATTTAAGAGGTGATGCTCTTACATATTGTCGTCTCGAAAATTAATTAGGAAAATGGTTTCCTATAGAGTTTTCTTAAATGAGATTTTCATGAAAATAATATGTGGTTGAATTAAGGGAATCTATCTCTTAATTTAATAATATTTGATTTAGAGAAATCTAAGTCTTTAACATATTATTTCCGAAATTGATTATGACAATTTAGGAAATTGTTTCCCAAAATAAGTCCTTGAATAAAGTATGAAATTAGAATTAGGAAATCCGATTCCTAATTCAATTAGTGAGACTTGATAAATTAAGTCACATACATACCTTATTAAGGAAATCGTTAGTCATGACATAATTATATGTCATGAATGTGCTTAGAAAAGAAAGGATGAGACCCAAAACCCCTTACAAAATATTAAGGCCAACACCTTCCATTAATATGGTTAGAATCGGAGTTTTGTTTCTCGTTTGGGTTGATGGACACATCCATGTCCGGCTTGAACCTCAACATGTTCAAACCATGGAATTAGTTTATGAATAATATAGTTGGAGTCAGAGGTCAATCCTTAGTTTTGGTTGTTGGACACATCCAAGCCTGACTAAACGGTTGAATGAGCTCCAACCATATTAAAACTATTTCTTGATTAATGGGTCAGCCTTAAGCTTGGAGCATCGATTTGTTGTGCCACAGCCAAGGTCGATGTAAAGAGAGGTGCAGTTGGGTGCTATGTATATTGTTGCATACTTGTTAATGAGTTAACAACCCAATGATTTATGCAAACATTCAATTAGTTGATAGCATAAAGTGATAGTTACATATATGTGATATGTAATCGGTATAATTACCTACCTTTATAGCTAAGAATAACTTGATGGCCATAGCCATGGTTGTTCTTATCTATGGTTGGATATCAACCTATTTGGAGATGTTCCTACGATCTCCCAAATTGATAAAAATGGTTATTCAATTCGAAAAATAAATAGGATTTTATTAATGTATGTTGATGCATTCTTTATCATTCTTCTCATATAAGCTCAATTTGTATTTCTAGGATAATCACTCGATCATGTCTTCTCTGAATTTGCGTTCCATTTTGGACACCAATAAACTGACTGGGCCAAACTTCATGGACTGGCTTCGAAACCTGAGGATAGTCCTCAAGGCAGAGAAGCTTGCTTATGTCCTTGAAGATCAACTTCCCAACCGTCCTCCTGAAAACGCAACTCCAGACCAGTTTCCTGAGTTGCTCAACTAGCTGAAGACTGTAGAGCCTTCTGTGAAGCAGGATCAGAAGACGGTACTGTTAGTCGGTTCCTCGAAGAAAGGTTCTAAAAGGAAGGCCAAAGAACAGAATAAAGGAAAGAAGAAAAAGGCCAAAAAGACACCAAAAGGAACTTGCCATCACTGTGGCAAGGAGGGTCACTGGCGAAGAAACTGCAAAGTTTATCTTGAGTCCTTGAAGAAGAAGGCATCCGATGCCCCATCCTCTTTAAGTATCTTCGTTATTGAATGTCACTCTATTTCCTCAAATACCTGGGTACTTGATACTGGGTGTAGCTCACATATATGTAATGACATACAGGGGCTAAGGAATAGAAGAAGACTCGTCAAAGGAGAAGCGAATTTGCGAGTTGGAAATGGAGCAAAGATTGCTGCTGTTGCCATCGGAACATATTTGCTAAAGCTCCCCACTGGACGTGTCTTAGAATTGGATAATTGTTATTTTGTTCCTTCGTTAATAAAGAACATTGTATCTATTTCATGTTTGAATGAAAAGGGTTATCATTTAACTTTTAGTAACAATTATTGTTACATAACTTTAAATGGCGTTCTTTATGGGAATGGAACTTTGTGCAATGGTATCTACACGTTAGATTTATCCGGTGACGTTTTCAATATCGAAGTTAGCAACAAACGTGCTCGAATAGATAATCGAATAGACTCCTACACGTGGCATTGTTGTCTTGGCCATGTAAGTAAGAAACGCATGACCAAATTACACCGATGAGGAATTTTAGAATCATTTGAACCCGGCTCATTTGATACATGCGAATCATGCTTAAAAGGCAAGATGACCAAATTACCCTTTTTCGGAAAGGGTAATCCAGTGGGAGAATTGCTTGGTCTAATACATACTGATGTATGCGGACCAATGTCAACTCTGGCACAAGGAGGCTATAGCTACTTCATCACCTTTATCGATGATCACTCACGATTCGGGTATGTGTTCTTGATGAAACACAAATCTGAAGCTTTTGAGAAATTCAAAGAGTTCAAAAATGAAGTAGAGAAACATCTTGACAAAAGTATTAAGATACTTCGATCCGATCGGGGTGGTGAATACTTAAGTCAAGAGTTTCAAGATTATCTTAGGGACAATGGGATATTGTCCCAATGGACTCCGCCGTATACACCACAGCATAATGGTGTATCTGAGAGGCGCAACCGAACCTTGATGGACATGGTTAGGTCAATGATGAATCATGCAACTCTTCCAAAATCCTTTTGGGGCTATGCACTTAAGACAGCTGTTTACTTGCTAAACAGAGTCCCGACCAAGGTAATCTCTACTACTCCATATGAGACATGGAATAGTAAGAAAACCTCACTTAACTCACCTTAAGATATGGGGTTGTCCTGCTTATGTGAAGCGGACTATATCAGACAAATTGGATGCTAAGTCTGATAAATGTCTATTTATTGGATACCCTAAGGAAACGAAGGGTTACCAATTCTATCATCCCTTGGAACAAAAGGTGTTTGTTTCAAGGCATGCTATATTTCTGGAAAAAGA
This sequence comes from Boesenbergia rotunda, assembly GCA_024364735.1. NCBI lineage: Eukaryota > Viridiplantae > Streptophyta > Magnoliopsida > Zingiberales > Zingiberaceae > Boesenbergia > Boesenbergia rotunda. Next base: position 2,853 of record JAGFNQ010006284.1, on the reverse strand, counting down.
ATTTCTTTTACAAGAAAACAGTGGGAGTGGCATTGAACTTGATGAAGTTTAAGAAACTCCAATACACATTACAGAGACACCTAGTCAAGACCCACAACTAATAACTCATAATGATGAGCTATCAGTTGAACCTAAAACAACACCACCCCTTTGTAGGTCTGATAGGACACGCAATATTCCAGAGAGATATGGATTTCTCATAAGTGAATCGAACGACGTGTTACTCATAAGCGATGACGAACCTATCAGTTATGAAGATGTTCTGAAATGTTCAGAAAGGGACAAATGGCTTGAAGCCATGAAGTCAGAAATGGATTCCATGTACGAAAATCAAGTATGGGACTTGGTTAACCCACCTGAAGGGATTAAACCCATAGGGTGCAAGTGGGTTTTCAAGAAGAAAACCGACATGGAAGGTAATGTTGTTACCTTTAAGGCTAGATTAGTGGCAAAAGGATATCGTCAGAAACAAGGAATTGATTATGACGAAACCTATTCGCTAGTAGCTATGCTTAAATCCATTCGGATGCTCTTAGCCATAGCAGCTCATTATGATTATGAGATATGGCAAATGGATGTGAAAATAGCTTTCCTTAATGGAAACCTGCTTGAGGATGTATACATGATACAACCTGAAGGTTTCACATCGGTTGATAAAACCAAAGTATGCAAGCTTCGACGATCCATATATGGACTGAAGCAAGCATCCAGGAGCTGGAACATCCGTTTTGATGAGACAATCAAAGAGTTTGATTTTTCACAAAATCCTGACGAACCTTGTGTGTACAAGAAGGTTAGTGGGAGTGCAGTCATATTCCTAGTGCTATATGTCGATGACATATTACTTATAGGAAATGATATATCAGTCTTACAGACAGTTAAAATTTGGTTGTCCTAAACTTTCTCCATGAAAGACCTGGGAGAAGCAACCTATATCCTTGGGATTAGAATCTATAGATATTGATCAAAACGGTTGCTTGGTCTTTCGCAGTCTACATATATAGACTGAGTGCTAAAAAGGTTTAGCATGTCGGAATCCAAGAAAGGTTACCTTCCCATCAGGCATGGGATCAACCTTTCAAAGTCTATGTGTCCGCGCACAGAAGACGAGAAGATTTGCATGAATAAGATTCCTTATGCATCCGCAATAGGATCTATCATGTATGCTATGTTATGTACTAGGCCCGATGTATCGTATGCTCTGAGAGTCACAAGCAAATACCAGTCGGATCCAGGAATGGATCATTGGGCGGCTGTCAAGACAATCCTTAAGTACTTAAGAAGAACTAAGGATGTGTTCCTAATATATGGAGAAGGAGATATGGTAATACGTGGGTATACAGATGCCAGTTTCCAAACAGATAAGGATGACTCCAAATCTAAGTCTGGATACGTATTTACTTTGAATGGAGGCGCAATAAGTTGGAAGAGTTCCAAACAAGACACCGTAGCGGATTCTACCACGGAAGCGGAATATATCGCAGCTTCGGAAGCAGCAAAGGAAGTAGTCTGGATCAAGAAGTTCGTCTCCGAACTTGGTGTGGTTCCAACCATTGATGAAGCAGTGCCGGTTTACTGCGACAACAATGGAGCTATTGCACAAGCAAAGGAACCAAGGTCTCATCAGCGATCCAAACACGTGCTTCGCCGCTATCATCTAATCAGAGAGATTATAAGTAGGAATGATATACAAATTGAGAAAATTCCCACTGAAAGGAATTTAGCGGATCCTTTAACTAAGGTCTTACCTCAGAGCAAGTTTGAGGGTCATGTTAGAGCCTGTGGTATTGGATACCGTAACGATTGGCATTAGGCCAAGTGGGAGTTTGTTAGTGATATGAGAGAAGTGCCCTAAGGCTCGCCTTATGATTGTAAACATTTATTTTAATAAATGAAAATTCACTATTTGAGTATACATGTTTGTGTATTTGATTGGGATCTTAAACTCATCTAGTGAATGTCCGCAATACAATTCACAGCATAAGAGAATTTGTGATGAGATCACAACTAGTGATTATCTCTACATGTGCAATTGTGAAGTATTGAAAATATCCCTAGTCGATGAATTGATAAAAACGGGCATTATCAATTCTGTTGAGACTAGCATGGGTTATTCTCTAATCAGCTGATTCTCACTGGCTGGTGACATTGGGATGTCCGGAGATAAACATGGATGCTAGTTAAGGGAACTAGTTCATTGGAGTGACTAGCTGTAAAACTTCATATGGTAATCTATATAGATATGTCAGTGAAGTTCTTACTGCAGCTTAAGTGCGATGTTCCTTTGACTTGCGGTGTTCAAGTTATCTTAGTCATGGAGACTTATACTTTAACATCTTAAGCAAGCATCTCCAAGGAGGTGTAGACCCAGGATGATTGGGTATAAGCCGAAGTGCCCGAAGATGTTTGAACAGCCTACAAAGGATTCACCACTCCTTGCGAGGAGATGTATACCCAGGCCTATCGTCGGATTGTTACTCAAAGCCTCTGGCCAGAGCATGTCATGTTTAGAGTATGAGTCTCTTAAATACATGAGAGTAATTAGAAATCCAAAGGATGAAAAAGACACTACTTGGGCTAAGTGTGACGTAGTCAGCCTAGTGGGGACTGACACACACAGACCATGTCCTGAACCAAGTGGGTATAAGATGGTGAAGGGAATGGGGTACGATTCATTAGAGCTGCTGAAGGGTTTCAGAAATACTTCTGAGGTCAACCGTTGATCTTTCGATTAATTGGGGGTCATGATGTACTACTAGGTGCCACTCATGATCGTTCTATAATTAGTTGATTATAGACGGCCAACATAAATCGAAAGCCTATTTAGTCACACGCACTACGAGTAATCCGAGG
>JAGFNQ010006283.1:58981-83108 GCA_024364735.1 Boesenbergia rotunda | reverse complement strand
TCGCGTCCACGCCGAGTTCTCTCTTCGGGATGACTTCACAAAGCCACGAGTTTTGTGCTGACGAGAACTACTAGATTCTCCAAAGGCACAACTAGAATATCAAGAGAGAGAGATGGAAACTAACCACCAAGTAACGGAATCACGATTCCGTGGAAGGAAGGAGTTGCGTCCCGCTTCTTCTTCTTCTTTGGCACCTTCTTGGTGGAGGAGGCTCACGGCTAGGGGAGGTGGCGCCGGCCCTAGGGGAGGAAGTGGGCGCCGGCCCTAGAGGGAGAGGGTGGGCGCCGGCCCTAGAGAGAGAGAGGGAGAGAATAAGAGAGAGAGCGAGAGCTTCTTAATCTCTTGATTAATTGGAATTCAAGGCTTGCCTTTGGTTTCTTTATATAGTAGCCTCTCCATTGCCTAGTCTCCCTTTAAACGGAATTAACGGAATAAATTTTCATAAGAAATTTATCTTATAAATTTTCTTATGAATTATTCCGTTATGCCAAGTTTTATTATAACTAACTTTATAATAAAACAAATACATCTCTCCTTTTAATTATGGAATAAAATTTGTATAAATTTTTCTTATCATGGAAAAATCAATTCATAATTGATTTTATAAATTAAAATTAAACCAATTCATGGTTCATTTTAATTTCCATAAAAAGAATAAATTTCCACAATTTTCTTTATATAAATTTCTTTATATAAATTAATTTATTTATCCATAATTTTATAAAACAAATCGCGCTTGATTTATTTTATAATTTAAACCAAATAAATTGGTTTCTCTCCTTGTGGTGGCCGGCCAAACCAAAGAGGGTGGGCACCCTCTTTGGCCGGCCACACCAAGCCATCTCCCTCGTGAATTAAACTCATTTAATTCGCCCAATAAGCTTTCAAAAGACTTAGCCATTTTAAGTTTCCGATGCGCCTCTGATAAATTCAGATTCGACTTATTTTTCTTGATTGGAAAATCCAATTTTCAACTCGTTTTAAATCCCTCGGATTACTCGTAGTGCGTGTGACTAAATAGGCTTTCGATTTATGTTGGCCGTCTATAATTAACCAATTATAGAACGATTATGAGTGACACCTAGTAGTACATCATGACCCCCAATTAATCGAAAGATCAACGGTTGACCTCAGAAATAATTCTGAAACCCTTCAGCAGCTCTAATGAATCGTGCCTCATTCCCTTCACTATCTTATACCCACTTGGTTCAGGACACGGTCTATGTGTGTCAGTCCCCACTAGGTTGACTACGTCACACCTAGCCCAAGTAATGTCTTTCTCGTCAAATGGATTCTAATTACTCTAATGTATTTCAGAGACTCATACTCTGAACATGTCATGCTCTGGCCAGAGGCTTTGAGTAACAATCCGACGATAGGCCTTGGGTATACATCACCTCGCAAGGAGTGGTGAATCCTTTGTAGGCTGTTCAAACATCTTCGGGCACTTCGGCTTATACCCAACCATCCTGGGTCCACACCTCCTTGGAGATGCTTGCTTAAGATGTTAAAGTATAAGTCTCCATGACCAAGATGACTTGAACACCGCAAGTCAAAGGAACATCGCACTTAAGCTGCGGTAAGAACTTCACTAACATGTCTATATATAGACTACCATGTGAAGTTTTACAGCCAGTCACTCCAATGAACTAGTTCCTTTAACTAGCATTCATGTTTATCTCTGGACATCCCAATGTCTCCAGCCAGTGAGAATCAGCTGATTAGAGAATAACCCATGCTAGTATCAACAGAATTGATAGTGTCCGTATTTATCAATTCATCGACTAGGGACAATTTCAATACTTCACAATTGCACATGTAGAGATAATCACTAGTTGTGAATTCATCACAAATTCTCTAATGCTGTGAATTGTATTGCGGACATTCAGTAAATGAGTTTAAGATCCCAATCAAATACACAAATATGTATACTCAAATAGTGAATTTTCATTTATTAAAATAAATGTTTACAATCATAAGGCGATTGCCTTAGGACACTTCTCTCATATTACTAACACTATCAACTCCTTCGCGGAGTTTAGAACTGCCTTCCTCCACCACTTCGCCAGCAGCCGTCATTATCAGAAGACGACGCTCAATCTGTTCGCTCTCAAGCAGAAGCCGAAGGAGTATATCAAGCGGTTCAACAGGGTGGCACAAGACGTGCCCAGTGCAATGTCGGAAATCCTCGTCAGTGCCGCACCCAAGGGTTCGCGGAATAGGATTTTTTCCTATCCCTAGTGAAGAAGCTCCCCATCAGCTTCGATGATCTGCTGGGGCGTTCTGTCAAGCACGTTAATGTGAAGGAGGTACAATACGCCCACCGCAAGGAACCAGCCAAGGTCCTCCCTCTTGTCGTTCCCCGGTCTGAAAGGAGGGAGCCCCCAGCTCCAACTCGAGGAAAAGACCTTTACCTCGGGAAGGACCAATGGGCGGGTAGGTGAAGGCTGGTTGAGACAATGGATGCCGAGCAGCCAGTGTCATTGCCGAAGTACTGCGGTTTTCATGGCAGTATAACACACTCCACCGAGGAGTGTCACACCTTGAAGAAGAAATTTAGTGAGGAAGCAGACACCAAACCTCGGAGAAAGTGGAATAAAGGGGGATACTGCCGAAGGTCTCCACGGTGAAGCCTTTCTGTTGGATCGAGAAATGCGAGAGAGGGGGGGGGGTGAATGTCGCAATTCGTTCGGATTTAAAAAGAGCGGGTACGTAGCGGAAATAAAAGAGAACACAACAACGCAAACACAGCCGGTTTACTTGGTTCGGAGCCTGGGTCGACTCCTACTCCAAGGCCCACGGTCGTTGACCATTTTCTGCGGGCAATTCTATAAGTTCGCAAAAGTTTACACACAAATAATAATAAAAATATTCTCGTAAACTTAAATACAACTCTTGTTACCGACGTCCGGTGAAGATTAAAGTTCTGGAGCAGCGGGACGTCGTCGGCTTGAGTTGGCAGCTTTCTGGAGCGTGTCGTGGAAGCGGAAGAGCGTAGAATTATCGAAGGAATTGGTTGTTGAAGAATAGGGTCGAGGCCCTCTTTATATAGGGCAGGGGGCGTCCGACATGCTCGGGGCGCCCCCCACGTGGCTCTTGATCCGGCGAGCCCTCTGGTCAAGGCTGATCTCTTCATCTTCGGGATCAGCTTTGACCGGGGCGCTCGACGCGCGCGGGGCGCCCGGTTGACCGGTCAAAGTGTCATCTTCAGGGCTTCGCGAGAGTGAGCTGCAGCAGCCTTCAGTGGCGTGGCACAGTGGGCGCCCGAGACACGCGGGGCGCCCGACATGCGGGGCGCCCGACACACGCGGGGCGCCCCCAATTGCGCTGCTGTCGGGGCGTTTACCTCTCTGCTGACTTTGGGTTGACTCTGGGGCGCCCGACACATCCGGGGCGCCCTACTCAGCTACGGCCTCACTCCTTTGAGGCTCTCTGAGCTGCAGAAACACAGTCCTTCGGTCCTGCATCCAGGGTTAGTCCAAAACAGCAAATAATAAGTTAGTTAAAACAGCCTTAGCTGTCTTGGTTCTGACTTTGGATCTCCAAAATGGAGCCCTAGGTCGAACCGACGCCTAATGTTCCCTCAAGGGGAACGCGTCCTCACCTACTCCTCTTGGGAGAATTTACCTGGTGCCAACCGGCTCCTCCAGTTGGACTTTTGCCCGGCAGCCCTTCGCCAGGTCTTGAGTTTCGCCCAGCAGCCCTTCGCCAGGACTTGGTTTTTGCCCAGCAGCCCTTCGCCAGGTCTTGAGTTTCGCCCAGCAGCCCTTCACCAGGACTTGGTTTTTGCCCAGCAGCCCTTCGCCAGGTCTTGAGTTCCTGACAGCCCATCGTCAGGTGCCTAGCATCCCTTCGCTAGGACTTGGTTTTCGCCCAGCAACCCTTCGCCAGGACTTGGTTTCCTGACAGCCCATCGTCAGGTGCCTAGCAGCCCTTCGCTAGGACTTTGTTTCCTGCACTCTCAAGCAGCATTGTTAGACAACAAATAACCCTTAACTTTGAATCCTTTGCCAATATCAAAACAAGGTTCGATCTGGTGTTTCCTGCACCAACACTTTCTACTCGGCAGCAGCATGCCGGGGAAAATGAGACCCGACATCGGTCTCGGTCACGATCGCGAGGAAGGAGTCGAGGGCCTACACCCCGAAGATCTCTCTCCTTATAAAGAGATCCCCAGAAGGGCAAGGCCCCAATGCGTGGCTCGCCCTCGGGACATGTTGGAGTAATCTCCGGGGGCCCACTGGAGGAGATTCTCACCGGGCAAGGAAGTCTCATACACGGCGACTGGAAAACTACTCCACTGGGACGAGTCGGAGCCAGGAGCATGGTCCTACAATTTCTTTCGGTCCAGCAGACCTAGAAGAGGTGGAAGCTCCCCATGAAGATGTCATAATAATCCTAGTACGCATCACCAACTACAAGGTTAAGCGAATCTTCATGGGCACAGGAAGTTCCGTGAACATCCTGTACAAGGCAGCTTTGGACCATGTGCAGATCGACGAGGATGAGCTACTCCCGGTCTTAACCCCACTGTTCAACTTTACGGGGTATCGAGTATAGCCGATAGGGCAAATCACCCTATCGCTCTCATTAGGCAGCGACAAGTTGGAGAGGACCAGGAGGACACCTTTCTTAATTGTGGACGCTCCCTCCTCCTACAACGCCATCCTAGGCCGCCCGACGCTCAATGTCTTCCTTGCGGTGGTCTCTGTCTACCACCAGAAGATAAAGTTCCCCGTAGGCAAACGAGTGGTTGAAATCAAAGGGGACCAGCTGGTGTCTCGGCGATGCTACAACGGGGAAGTCAGGTCAGAGCCCCGGAAGAACCCAAAGGCTTCAGAAAGCTAGCCGAAGGAGGTGGTCATGCACAGGGGGAGAGGGACAAAAAGCTCGAGAGGCCCAGGCTGTAACGCCCCAAAATTTCCATTTTAATTCCTTAAAGTCCTTAGAACTATTTAAAAATGTTTTAGAAATATTCTAGATATTTTTAGGAATTTTTAGAATATTTTTATGGAATTTTCCGAGTCCGTTTAGTATTTTTAAAAAAAGAAAAACAAAAAATCGCATAGGTGGGAATCGAACCCTTCACCTACGCTGTGAGAGACGAATGGGCGGACCAGCTACGCTAGTTTGTTTTTGTTAAAATAGATTGAGCGAAACAATAGATAAGGTATAATTAGGTAAATTCGCCCCCATAAGTATAAATAGATAATTAAGGAGAGAAGTATTATTTTCCCTCAACTCAAACCCTTCCTCGCCCAAACCAGCCGCACGCCGCCCTCTTCTCTCCTCTCTTGGGCGAAAACACACCAAGCCCTAGGGCTTTCCTCCGGTGGCCGGCCAAGGCTCTCCTCCGAGAGATTTTCCGATATTCGGAATCCCCACGACGAGAGGAACGCGTGAGCGCGAAGAAATCTCCGAGACTCCGAGTTTCTCCGGAACCTCCGACGCCGTTCTTGGTTGTAAGTCCAAGATATCAAGGTAAGTACTGCACACCTGTAGTAAGAGGCAGTTTTCCGCAAGAATTTTCCCTTAAAAGTTTTAAAAGAGATATTTACTTTTAGTTTAAGATTTTGTATGTGATCTTAGTTCATTATATGCTTATATATATTTGATAGAGTACCCTATGTGAGTTTAGGGTCTAAGAAATCTATAAGAAAAGAAAAGAGAGATAAAGAAAAAGAAAAGAGAAGGCCAAGGCCTTACGAAATCCCCAAAAGTCAAGACTTAGGGATTTGGGCACACAAGGTGTTCGATAAAATGCCAAGGCATTTAAAGATAAGAAAGAAAAGAAAAAGTAAGTATTTTATTTTCTAAGGCCAGTACCCGGCGTCCAAGGGCGTCGTTAAAGAAATCCAGGTGTCCAATTCCAAGGTCTTGGCCCTGGTAGACCAAGGTCTGCTCTATTAGGATTGGTGGCTCGCTACCCTAACCTTTTAGGGAACGCGCATAAGATGGTACTTACGTCTTAAGTGGATCCAAGTGAGTTATTATTTTCAAGTATATGCTTTAGCAAAGTTTTTCTAAAGTTTAAGGAAATTTTCTAAAAGTTAAAGAAAGATTTAAAGTTAAAGAATTGCTAAAGTTTCAAGTTAAGCCAAGAAAAAGTGAGTTAAGACTTATTAATGCTTGAGTATGCATGTTTTGAGTTATACATGTTTTAGCGTTTCTTTTAAGCATAAAAGTATCCCATGTGATTTTCCATTGTTTAAAAAGCATGCTTGCACATTTCGAGATTTCGTGAGCTAGATAGTACTTGCTAAGCTTTATGCTTATTAGTTGCATTTCCTCTTACTGCAGATAAAGGTAAAGGCAAGCAATTCTGAAGGAAGGCGACGAGGCGGTGCTGAGTGACGTGTGTGTGGTGGCTGACCTTGGAGAGATCCTTGGGACGAGACAGTTTAGCTTATTTGAAATGCAATGTTTAAGGTTTCCAAATTCCAAGTTATTGTGTTATGGAGTTTATTAAACATTTATGCTTCGGATAGTTTTACATGCTCAATCTTGTAGAATGAAGATTTCATGTCATTTCAATTAGTATGCATACCTTTGTGAATGCACTAGATGAGCAAGGGCATGAGTAGTTCAACATGTTGATACATTGAATTTTAGACTTGTTCTTGAGCTTATTATTCCCTTTTGGACTAAGTCCTAATTATGCTTAAAATGCTTGTAAATTTGGTAGAAAAACAAGCTTTGCATTCTATGAAGTTCTAGAAATGTTAAAGAATATATTTTGCTTGTCATTCTATTTAGTGTATATATCCTTATGATTGGGTTGGATGAGTATGAGCATGAGTAGTTTTGAATATCGGTACTTTGATAGAGCTATTAGATGCATGTGCCAAGATGTTGTTAGTCTCCTTTGAATTAAGTTTTCATTGCTTTAAATATGCTTAGAAAAGTTGCATTCATATTCCATGATGCTTTAGTAATATTATAGAACCTTGTGTGATGAGTTTAAATGCATAACTATTAAAGTTAGAATATCATTCTTAGATAGATTTAAATACAATAAAAAAGAGTTTAAGAAAGTTCCACATTTTAGTCGTGCATTAGAGTCAAGAAGTAGACAAGTAACAGTCCGTCTAAGGTAGAGAAGGCGGGTTGCTACACAGGCAGGTCAACTATCTCTGACCCTTTCGGTTCTGGTAAGATTTACCTTACATATTGTGTACCCGTTTGTGTATTTTTGCTGCCTTGAAGTGAATTCAAGCAATAAAGGTGCCCTCTCCAAAATAACAATGTAGCCCCGAAGAATTAAAAACAATAATACCTCGTGGTGCTGCGGATGCCCAAGGTACTTAGGCTTGGTCTGGGTGCTATAAACTCCGGACCAAGTAACCAAAACCCTAATGCCTCGCGGTGCTGCGGATGTCCGAGGTACTTAGGCTTGGTTTGGGTGCTACGGACTCCCGACCAAGTAACCAAAACCCTAATGCCTCGGGGTGCTACGGATGCCCGGGGTACTTAGGCTTGGTCTGGGTGTTACGGACTCCCGACCAAGTAACCAAAACCCTAATGCCTTGCGGTGCTGCGGATGCCCGGGTACTTAGGTTTGGCTGGGTGCTACAGACTCACGACTAAGTAACCAAAACCCTAATGTCTCGCGGTGTTGCGGATGTCTGGGGTACTTAGGCTTGGTCTGGGTGTTGCGGACTCCCAACCAAGAATAAAAACCTAATGCCTCGTGGTGCTGCGGATGCCCGGGGTACTTAGGCTTGGTTTGGGCGGAACGAACTCCCGACCAAGTAACCAAAACTCTAATGCCTCGCGGTGCTGTGGATGCCCGAGATACTTTGGCTTGGTCTGGATGCTACGGACTCCTAACCAAGTTGCCAAAACCCTAATGTCTTGCGGTGTTGCGGATGCTCGGGGTACTTAGGCTTGGTCTGGGTGCTACGGACTCCCGACCAAGTAACCAAAACCCTAATGCCTCACGGTGCTACAGATGCCCGGGGTATTTAGGCTTGGTCTGGGTGCTACGGACTCCCGACCAAGTAATCAAAACCCTAATGCCTCGCGATGCTGCGGATGCCCGGGGTACTTAGGCTTGGTTTGGGTACTATGGACTCCCGACCAAGTAACCAAAACTCTAATGCCTTGCGGTGCTACGGATGCCCGGGGTACTTAGGCTTGGTCTAGGTGTTACGGACTCCCGACCAAGTAACCAAAACCCTAATACCTCACGGTGTTGCGGATGCCCGGGGTACTTAGGTTTGGTCTGGGTGTTGCAGACTCCCAACCTTGAATAAAAACCCTAATACCTCACGGTGCTGTAGATGCCTGGGGTACTTAGGCTTGGTCTGGGTGCTACGAACTCCCGACCAAGTAACCAAAACCCTAATATCTCGCGGTGTTACGGATGCCCGAGGTACTTAGGCTTGATTAGGGGCTACGGGCTCCCGACCAAGGGGCCGAGACCTTGATGACTCACAGTGTTTAAGGTGACCAAAATACTTAGGCGCTACGGAAAAAACGTTAACACAATCTACAAGGCAAAAGGAAGCAAGCAAGACATCAGAACAATCATACAGGCATACATACACCAAAGGTAACAAATATTTTTTTTTCATTTATATGGGAAATACATTGATGCCAACATCCCAGAGAAATACCAAAATACAATCAGAAGATCCAGTAAAGGGAATCACTCCTCTACTCGAGCTTTTCGGCACCACAAAAGCATTCCCGCAGAGTCACTTGGGTCGCAGGGATCCACGCACATTATGGTCAAAATCCTTGAATCCTCGGTCGTAGTGGAGACTCCTCGGTCCTTCATCCGTGTAACCATTAACAAAGGAGGACGCCTAAGGTAACACATGTGTGTAAGCATCCCGTCTAAAGACCCTGACTATCTCTTCCCGTAATGATGCATCCAAGGATGACTACAACATTAAAAAGGAAGAGGAGAGGAAGCAGTGGCTGCAACCCCTCCTCTCCGGGTGATGGTACTGCACCATCCCGGCAAACGCCATCTGATGCCCAAAACTCGGGGAAACAGGCAGTTCGAAAGGGGATGTCGTTTGAGGCGGACCGGGGACGAACCGACTGGGGAGGGGCAGAAGATGAACCATCAGGAGATGCCATCTCCGCTATGCTCCCCGGCAGAGCACATGATGTCTCTTCTAGACTCCTTGGTTAATCCCGGAGTCCCACCTCCGCCAGGATCTTCAGCGAGACCCCTAACATCATCTCCGCTATGCTTCCTGGCAAATAGTGTGAATCATGGGGTTCCACCTCCGCTAGGCCCTTCAGCAAGAAACACTACTACGTCTCCGTTATCCTCCCCAGTGGTGTCGGCAACTCCTGCTGCAAACAATGGTGGAGGAAAAGGCATTGGCATCCCGCCGCAAGGAGCCTACAAAGAGAAAGAAAGCGAGATGAATGGGGGAGGTTCACCCTCCTCCCCCTCTTTTTAGTGACTACTACCTCTTTGTGCATTTAATGCATGCATGGCGCGGGAACAGCAACGGACGCCAACTCTAAAGTGTCTCATCAGTTGGCATACCTTCGTCGTGCCTGGGAACCCGCAACTCTTTATGAGTCAACTCAAGAGATTGCGTGGGATGCGGAGGCGACGGTTCGGAGGCCACCAACATTCTCCAAAAGAGAAGAGTCGACGGGGGCTCCATAGGAGAATAAATGCAGGCCTGATACTTGGGCTTGCGGGGTTGTCCTAGGAGATCCGTACCCAGGATTAAATCCGAAACACCCGGATATCGCTACTCTCTGAGCCCGTGACGTGAAGACAAATGGACACAACAGTGTGTACGGGAGAGTAAGGTAAAGAAATGTTGTCATTTTTATCAAAATGGGTACAATAAGACCAAGCCCCCTAGAGAACACATAATCTTACCACTCTCGGTCCTCGGGAGGGAGTTCCTTCCAAACTCAGTCGACACTCATAAACCTGGGTTTGCATCTGGAGGCAGAAATTGAGACTTCTTCAACTAGTCAATGGCCCCGTGGAAGCCTTGCTTTAAGCGCTTCATTACTTGGTCAACGATGATAGCTCCGAATTCATCCGATTCCAAGAACTTGGCTTTGAAGGTTGCCTCAGCCTCTCTAGTGCTCAAAGTTTCAGCCGCCCGAAGGTCGTGCAGCTCGGCTTCAGCAGCCTCCTTTGCATGTTTCATCTATTCCATCTCGGCAGACATTCTATCTCGCTCGGCCAAGGGCTCCTTGAGCTTGTCCAACGTGGACCATACCTCCGATCGAGCCTGAGCCAGGTCATCCTCGAAGACCGACAAGTGATCAAACGCCATCACGAGGTTAGACTCCTTCTGACCGAGCTGCCGCGCTTGGTCCTGAACACGTGCGTTCAACTTCTAGGTCGAGGCCTCCATGAGTCGGATATCTCCTGATAACTTCTTCTCTCTCATCTGAAGCTGATCCCACTCCTGCGTCACCTGGAGCAGGTCCTTGGTAATGGTCACTGCCCGCTTAGAGACCAACCGTCCTCGGTACCGGGAACTATATAGGGTGGGCTCCTTGGCCATCAGGGTATTCAGCAAATGCTCCACCTTCGCCCGTAGAGCCCGGCTGACCCCCGCTTGCATAAGTCCCGCCCGATGCTCATGGTCAACCGCGACCTTTGCTCTCAAGGTCCCGCGGGTCAGGGCTTCAATTTGAGGCCAAGCGTACAAACCACGACCGACTGTTAGGCAGACTTCAGCCATCTGTCATTGCACCAAGGAATTATAGAACCTACCGCAACACATCCTATGCAACAGTAACACACAACTTCAGAAGGGTCTCACGGAGGTTGGTCAGAGGCCCCGCAGGGACATGTACGACCTCTCCTCCTTGAGACCTAGGGAGGTCGGCCTAGCCCTTAGAAGGTAACGAGCCCCCGCACGGAGGAAGTAGCTGGACCGTAGGAGCTTCAGGAGGTAGGCAGGCGGGGCCGGAGTCACCCTCCTTAGAGCTGGAAGTCCTCTCGGACAAGGACCCCTTGGCAAGAACCTCCTTCAACTGCACTGGGGGGGGGGGAGTGTATGGAAGCCTCCAATGCCGCATCCAGCCTCTTTTGAAGGCGGTTGAGTTTTATTCGGTATTGCGTGTGCAATACCTCCTTACCCTTCGGAGCCTCGGTCGGGTCAATTAAGGGAGAGTCGGGGGTCGGGCCGCCCACTTTTGGAATAGCGGCCGACGGTATGGGAGAAGATACGAGAATAGATGCCCCATCCTTGAAAGGAGAAACAACCTCCTCAGGGGCAGAAGGAAGAGGGCTGGGGCCATCAGAGCGTAGCCTTTTCCATCTGGGGCCCGAGCCCTCCGAAATTCACCTCTTCTGCCGACTAGAGAATTGGACTGTTGGGGAAGCAGTAGGGGGAGGACTCCTTGTTGACCTCCTCTGGATGAACAACAACCGGGGTAGAGACACCCCCCGAAGGAGGACCCGCCTTCGGGTCAACCGATGGGTCGAAATGCCCATGGTTCGCTATAAGCGGGGATGCAACAGTAGCCTCGGCCCTTCTGGGCGAGGTAGGCTCGCGGGACGATTCAGCGGTCCCCTCCGAGGACTTGACATGAACAGGGGCTGCATCCAGAACAGCCGGGGGAGGAGTCAGCGCCTCCTTGTTGGCCTCCTCTCACTTGATAAGTCGACCCATCACCTTGGAGAACATGACTTCCTCTGCAATAGCCAGGCAAGGAAACATCAGTTAGAACTAACGGGCATTGATGAAAAAGACAAACATACCGAGGTTAGGGTTGATTCGGGTCACTTTGGGGCTAAGGCCCACCCGGTACATGAGTTCCTCACTCTGCACCAGTCCAGGGCCACTGAACTCCATGCCGGAGAGTACGTTCCTAGCACGCTGGTACACAGGACTCTGGAGAAACTCCCCTAGAAAGGGAGGAGCCGGTAATGCCTCTTTCCAACGAAGAGAACTGAAGGGTTGTAGATGCAATCATGCCCTAAATGAGAGGTTTCGATGATTGACGGTTATTTAAGTTTAAGCTAATACATTGGATCTAACATTGAGATTTAGTGTGCAGTAACGCAAGAAGTCCAAGGAATGGTCGGGGACTGAATTCTTGGCATGAAGACCCGGAGTTGAGGAAGCTCCAGGCAGGAAGTCCAAGGGATGGTCGGGGACGGAACTCTTGGCATGAAGACCCGGAGCTGGGAGGCTCCAGGCGTGAAGTCCAGGAAACGAGAGGTTTCGCTGGCACAAGGTAATTGGATCCATTGGAAGGTCTTCAATCGACCCAGCTGTGAACTGCAGGCGTGAAGTCCAGAGTTGGGCGTATCAATCGATCCACCAATTGATTAGAAGATGACTAATCGATTGGTGAATCGATTCAGACTGACTTTGTGTGGAAATAGGAGGTTCTGTAATCGATTACGGAATCGATTACGAATGATTCTGTCCGTAGACAGAACGCTCGGTAATCGATCACTCAATCGATTCAGAAACCCTGTAATCGATTGCTGAATCGATTACAAGCTGTTCTGTCCGCAGACAGAACGCTCGGTAATTGATCACTCAATCGATTCAGAAACCCTGTGATCGATTGGTGAATCGATTACAAGCTGTTCTGTCCACAGACAGAACACTCGGTAATCGATCACTCAATCGATTCAGAAACCCTATAATCGATTGGTGAATCAATTACAAGCTGTTCTATGCGCGACAGAACGCTCGGTAATCGATCTGTTAATCGATTCAGGATTCTAATCGATCAGCCAATCGATTCAAGTTCAAATAGTGTAATCCCAGCCGTTCATCCAACATCCGTACTGCTCAACGGTTACTTGGTAATCGATTGGGGCTTCTTACCAATCGATTCAGGAAGAAAAAGAAGACTGTTATAAGCGGAAAATCAAGCTCAAACGGTAACACTGTTCCATTGCGATTTGAGCTAGGGTTTTGGCGATTCAAGCTGTTTGTTCAAGCTCAAGTTTCCAACACCTTCATCAAGCAATCAAAGGAAGGAGAAGCAAGCCTATTGTGTAATACTTCTTTCTCTTCTTCTTCCTTGTGTTGTTCTTTGTGAAAACTTTCAAGGGTGTTGTAAAAGGGTTTCTCCACCCTCGGAGTTGTTCCGAGAAGGAGGTTTGATAGTGAAATCTGCGATCGTTGGTGTGGCCCCTTGGATTAGTCATCTCAAGGAGGTAGAGACCAAGTAAATACAAGTGTTAGCATTGGATTTGGTGGTGGGTAGACTTTGATTTCTGCTTGGAGGAGAAAGATTCAACTAAAGCGAGCTATTCACCCCCCTCTAGCTCTACTGATCCCCAACAAGTGGTATCAGAGCACGGTCGCTTTGGAGGACTCACACCCAAAGAAGCAAGTGTTTGAGCTGCGAGGATGTCTTTGAAAGAGGCCCACAGCACTACACGACCACCTTACTATGAAGGGAACAACTTCGCATATTGGAAGAGTCGCATGGAAAATTATCTTATGATTGAAATTGACAATTGATTTTCGGTTATGGAGGGTTTTGTTGTGCCTACACAAGATGGAAAAATTCTGGAATCATCCAAGTGGGCAACTGAGCAAAAGATGAAGGCGCAA
Source organism: Boesenbergia rotunda (assembly GCA_024364735.1). Lineage (NCBI taxonomy): Eukaryota > Viridiplantae > Streptophyta > Magnoliopsida > Zingiberales > Zingiberaceae > Boesenbergia > Boesenbergia rotunda. Next base: position 69,579 of record JAGFNQ010006283.1, on the reverse strand, counting down.
GCAAATGCTAAAGCCACGGTAACTCTTCAATGTGGATTGAGTTCGGAACAACTAAACAAAGTCGGTCCATTTAAGAGTGCTAAAGAGTTGTGGGATAAGTTAATTGAGCTAAATGAAGGCACAAAAGATTCAAGAATTGCCAAAAGGGACCTTCTTATAAATCAATTGCAGAATTTTGTAATGAAGGAAGGAGAAATCGTAAGTCAGTTACATGGAAGGTTTAAGGAGCTTCTCAATGGCCTTCATTCGGTTGGAGAAAGTGTGGAAAACCGGGACCTCATCAGGTATGCACTAAAATCCTTCCCAAGAAACTCCTTATGGTCATCAATGGTTAATGCTTATAAGGTTTCAAGGGATTTATCAATTGTCAAGCTAGATGAATTATTTTGTGAACTAGAATTGCATGAACAAGCTAATATAAGTCATAAGGAGAAAGGTATAGCTTTGGTTGCAGGTGAAAGAAGCAAGAAGAAAAGTAAAGAGAAGAAGAAGGAGAAAAAGGAAGAATCCTCCTCATCCGAGTCCGAGCAAGATAGTGACAGTGATAGCGATGAGGAGCTATCATCAAGTGAAATGGAAAATTTTGTCCGGAAGATGATGAGGCGATCTAGAAAGTTCAACAAGAAGGATGTCAAGAAGATGTTCCTTGATGACAAGAAAAAGGGTAAGTCTCAAGCTAAATTAAAAGCAAAGACTGATACAATTTATTTTCAGTGCAGTAAAAAGGGTCATATCAAAGCCGATTGTCCCGAGCTAAAAAGAAAGGATGACAAGACAAAGAAAAAGAAGGCTTTGAATGCTACATGGGATGATACTTCATCTAGTTCATCAGATGAAGAAATTGGGAGAATGACTTCAAGACATGTGGCTCTCATGGCCTTGAATGATGTTGAAAGTAGTGATGATGAGGAAAATCATGAAGATGAAGTTGAGTCTTCCAGCGAGTTATCATCTAGTTAGGATTGTTGGATCGAGAACACCGATAGAAGGGGGGGTGAATATCGGAATTCGTTTTTCTTCGGAAAATTAAGAGCAAGTGCACAACGGAAATAAAAAACAATAACACAGAGACGCAGTCGTTTTTACTTGGTTCGGAGCCTGTGTCGACTCCTACTCCAAGGCCCACGGTCGTTGACCGTTTACTTTGGGCAATTCTATATTAGGCGCAAGATAGTTTACAAAGGATTACAAATTAAGTACAGTAAACTTTTAAATAGCTCTTTTACCGATGTCCGGAGTAGATTGACTATTTCGGAGCAGCAGGACGTCGTCGGCTCGAGTTGGAAGGATTCCGAGACGCAACGCGAGAGCAGAAGAGTTTTGAGGCGTTGAGAGAATTGATGCCTTGAAGCCTTAGTCGAGGGCCCTTTATATAGGGCTAGGGGGCGCCCCCCACGTGGCCTTTGATCCGCAGAGGTCTCGGTTAGCGTTTATCCTCTGGATCCGCTTTGACCGGGGCGCTCGGATTGACCGGGTCAAACTTCTATCTTCTTGGCTTCGAGGGGTTCTGGTTCGAGGCTTGCACATGGGGGCGCCCGGGACGCTGGGGGCGCCCGAGAGCAGCGGGGGCACCCGGGAGCACGGGGGCGCCCGCAGATTGTACTATCGAAGCGCGCTTCTTGTTTGTGTGTTTTGTGTTCACCTTGGGGGCGCCCGGGACACTCCGGGGGCCCTGGTCAGCTGTTGCCTCACTCCTTTGAGGCTCTCTGAGCTGTAGACACTCGTTCCTTCGGTCCTGCATCCAGGGTTAGTCCAAAAACACAACAAGACATTAATTGGTTAGTTTATACAGCCTTAGCTGTCTTGGTTCTGACTTTGGTCTCCAAAATGGAGCCCTAGGTCGAACCGACGCCTACTGTTCCCTCGACGGGGAACGCATCCTCACCTACTCCTCTCGGGAGAGTTTACCTGATGCCAACCATTCCTCTGGTTGGACTTTTGCCTGACGGTCCTTTGTCAGGTCTTGGATGCCGAGCTGCCCTTCTCTCGGTGCCTAGCATTCCTTCGCTAGGGCTTCAGTCCCAGGCTGTCCTTCGCCTGGCGCCTAGCAGTCCTTCGCTAGGGCTTTTGACCCAGGCTGTCCTTCGCCTGGTGCCTAGCAGTCCTTCGCTAGGTCTTTTTACCCTGGCATTCCTTCGCCAGTGCCTAGCAGTCCTTCGCTAGGGCTTTTCCTGCACACTAGAGTAACTTGTTAGAAAACAAGTAAGACTTAACTTTTTGACCTCTGTTGCCATTATCAAAACACAAGTTTGACTTGGGTGCATTCTGCACCAACAAGGATGAGGTAACTTCTCCTAAATTAGATAAACTCTATGCTACTATTGCATGTTTGACAAATGCTTTATCTAAATCAAAAGTCAAAGTCAAAGAACTACAAACTAAGATGAAATTACTTGAAAATGATACTATGCCATATGAAGCATGTACACGTCATGAAGTTACAAATTCTAGAGGAGATGATCTTAAAAAGGAAAATGCATCATTAAAATTGCAAGTAGAGGGCCTTAGAAATGCTTTGGAAAAATTTACCTCTAGCTCAAAATATTTGGACATGATATTAGGAAGTCAACGGGCAGTGTATAACAAGGCAGGATTAGGATATAAACCAAAGGATAATGAAGTTAACTTCATGTCTCTTGTTAGTAGAAATCATGTTGCAAAAGTGAAAATTGTTCAAGCTTGGGTACCCAAGCAATTTGTTATAGATGCTATTGGACCCAACATTTGGGTACCAAAACATTTAGTTCATCGCATTTGAACAGGCATGCGTCAAGGGGGAGCATCCAACAACATTGTTCATTGATAGTGGATACTCTAGGCACATGACGGGAGACTCATCAAAATTTTCAACACTCAAAAACAAAAATAAAGGTACCATTTCCTTTGGTAATAGTGGTGAATTGAGAGTTATTGGAATAGGCGATACTAAAATTTCTGAACAATTTATAATTAGGAATGTTTTATTAGTGAAAGGTATGATTTTTAATTTGTTAAGTGTTAGTCAACTATGTGACTCGGGATATAGAGTTGAGTTTGACTCATCTCAATGTCTAATTAAACATAGTGAACTAAACACTACCATGCTTATTGGCCATATAAAGGAAAAACATTTATCAAGTTGAACTATTTGGTATACTATGTGTTTGCTAAGTGTTTCATGTCTAAGAGGAAGAGACTTGGCTTTGGCATCGGAGACTTGCTCACACCAACATGAGACACATCAAGAGACTATCAAAGAATGAGTTGGTGCAAGGATTGCCAAAATTGAAGTCTCAAAAGGACAAACTATGTGATGCATGTCAAATGGGTAAGCAAACCAAGGCTACCCACAAAGGTAAAACGAACTTAAGTACGTCTACCGCTTTGGAATTATTGCATATGGATTTGTTTGATAGTAGCAAGCATGTTTCCTTGAACGATAGTAGATATTGTTTAGTTGTGATAGATGATTTCACTAGATACACTTGGGTGTTTTTCTTAAAGCATAAGGATCATACCTTAGAAACTTTGATTGCTTTTTGTAAAAGAGTAGAAAATGAGAAAAATTTGAAAATCAATAGATTACGAAGTGATCATAGAGGTGAGTTTGAAAACGAAAAATTTGAATATTTTTGCTCACAAAATGGATATAAGCATGAATTCTCTACCCCTAGGACACCACAACAAAATGGGGTGGTTGAGAGAAAGAATAGAGTTTTACAAGAGGCCGCTAGGAGTATGTTAAATGAATACTCACTTCATAGTTATCTATGGGCCGAAGCAATTAATACGGCATGTTATGTGCAAAATAGGACTTTAATACATAGGTTCTTGAACAAAACACCTCATGAATTATGGTTTGGTAAACCTCCTACAATAAAACATCTTAGGGTGTTTGGATGTAAAGTATATATTTTAAACACTAAGGATCACTTAGGAAAATTTTTCGCCAAGGCGGATGAAGGTATTCTTGTAGGGTATTCCACTCATAGCAAAGCCTATAGAGTTTATAATAAGAGATCCAAAATAGTTGAAGAGTCTCTAAATGTGATTTTTGAAGAAAATCCAAGTTCGAGTTCAAATAAAGCAATAGAGGAGGAAGTACAATTTGAATTAGAAAAATTGACATTAGAGGAGGAAAATAATCTTGAGCAAGAAGAGAGTGAAACGGAAGGTGTGATTGAGTGACCACTTGAGAATGTAATCACTACAACTCAAGACCCATGACAAACAAGGACAAGTGCAAACCATCCCTTGGAGCAAGTCGTGGGTGATATTACCCATGTGGTACGGACTCGATCTTATTTTCGGAACGAAGGGAGTCAAGTGGCTCTAATTTCACAAATTGAGCCAAAAGCCGTAATGTTGATGCGTTGCTTGATCCCGATTGGATTTTGGCAATGCAAGATGAGTTGTCTCAATTTGAGAGAAGTCAAGTTTGGGAGTTAGTTCCTAGAACCAAAGGAAAATCAATCATTGATACGAAATGAGTTTTTAGGAACCAAACTTGATGATAAAGGACTGGTTGTGAGAAATAAAGCTAGATTGGTTGCAAGAGGTTTTAATCAAGTCGAAGGATTGGACTATGATGAAACTTATGCACCCGGTAGCTCGGTTAGAGTCTATTAGGATGATGTTGGCATTTGCCGCTCATAAAGGATTTAAGTTGTATCAAATGGATGTAAAATCGGCATTTTTAAATGGCTTTATCAAAGAAGAAATGTATGTTGAGCAACCTCCGGGATTTTAAGATTTAGAATGTCCAAACCATGTATACAAGCTTAAGAAAGCATTGTATGGACTAAAACAATCACCTCGTGCTTGGCATGAAAGATTGTCTACATTCTAAGTGTCAAAGGGTTTTCATAGAGGAACAATTGATCCTACATTATTTTTAAAGACTAGTGGGGAAGATATCTTTGTGGCCCAAGTCTATGTAGATAACATTATTTGTGGATCCACAAACAAAGACTATCTAAATGAATTCATAAATCACATGGAAAGTGAGTTTGAAATGAGTTTAGTTGGTGAATTAACATTTTTCTTGGGTTTGCAAATTAAACAAACAAAAGATGGCATAAATATTCATCAATCCAAATATGTAGGAGAAATCATTAAGAAATTTAGAATGGAGAGTGCCAAAGAAATATCTACCCCTATGGCAACTAACACCAAGTTAGACAATGATATTGAAGGTAAAGAAATTGACTCCAAAATGTATCGTAGTGCCATAGGTAGTCTCCTCTATCTCACGGCTAGTAGACTCGACATATTGTTTGCCGTGGGTATGTGTGCAAGGTATCAAGCTTGTGCAAAGGAGTCACATCTATGTGCAATCAAACGAATCCTTCGCTACCTTAAAGGGACTTAACGGGTGGGTTTGTGGTACCCTAGAACCGAAACGTTTGATCTTGTAGGATATTCCGATTCGGATTATTCCGGATGTAAATTGGATCGAAAAAGTACTAGTGGTGGATGCCAATTTTTGGGATCTTCTTTGGTGAGTTGGTCGAGTCGAAAATAACATTGTGTAGCACTTTCCACAACCGAAGCCGAATATATAGCTATGGGTGAATGTGTGTCACAATTATTATGGATGACTCATACCTTGGAAGATTATAAACTCATCTACAAAAATGTGCAAGTTCTTTGTGACAATGTGAGTACCATAAACTTGACAAAAAATCCGGTTCACCATTCACGAACTAAGCACATTGAGGTTAAACATCATTTTATTCGAGATCATGTAGCTAATGGGGATATTGTTTTTAAATATGTTGAGTCAAAATCAAATCTTGCGGATCTTTTCACCAAACCTCTTCCGGAATCTGAATTTAGCTACTTGTGAAGAGAATTAGGAATGTGCCATGTTAATTAATCCTCCATGATCATTTCAAGATATTCAACTCACTTGCCTTAATATGCATCTCACAAGAACCTAGAACATCCCTTGCTTGTGCCTTTGTAGATGGGAGTGAGATGCTAGGGTTCATCTTCTTGTTCATAATGCTTGTTATGATGTATTACTTTGAGCAAGAAGATGAAAATTCTTTATAAATCATTCACTTGACCAATCATGGGGAAGACTAGTACGCCATTAATGTGTACTTAGTCCGAAGATCGTGATTGGATATTTTAATGAACTAACCAAATATCCACATTCTTGGAGATCATATGCTCGTGCTTGACCCATTAGTAACTCGAAAATGCCACAAAATTGAGTACGTGTTAGCCATGTATCCATTTTTCCAGTTACCAATTGATTGCTTTCAGTTATCAATCGATTGGTGGGGCTGCATCTTTCGGTCGAAACCCTCTGAATCGATTAGGGGATCGATTCAAGCAGTTTTTCTCGGGCACAAATTGCTTTTTAATCGATCAGTGGATCGATTAATCCCTATCGAATCGATCGGTTAATCGATTTCGCACGATGATCGATTAATACAGGTCGAATCGATCGGTTAATCGATTACGTACTCTCGTAATCGATTGGTTAATCGATTCCTGTAATCGATCGGCCAATCAATTACACGCTCCTGTGATCGATCATATGGATCGATTCAACAAGGTCGTAATCGATTGCTCAATTGATTACGGCAATTAACGCGCTCCACCTAACCTGTCCAGTCACTCGTGTTTTGCCCTAAAACCCTCAGCCGACCCGAACTTCCCGCAGATCTCTCCCGCGCGCTCAACCCTCAAGCCCTAGTGTCTTCTCTGCGCCCTCGCTAGTACTCCCGACCACCCGGTGTCCTCGCGAGCCCGAACGAGCCTTGGAGCCCTAGCGTGTCTTCTCCTCTCGACAGGGAGCGAAATGCAGCGGCACCATCAGCACCAGCACCACCAAGCCCTAGCATCCCTCTCCTCAAGCCCTAGCGTCCCTCACGCGACTCCCTCAGCGTGTCCTCTCCTCTCAACGCCGCACCTCGCAGGCGCTCCGTTCTCATTCTTCACGCGACGCATAGCTGCTGGGAGCTGTTGAGCGCCACTTCTTCATCTGTTCCAGCATTTTCCTTCACCAATGGCGCCAAAGTAAACCCTAATCTTTCCTCTTCTTCTCCTTGATTATTGGTTTATTTGATCTTGGCTAATCAAGTTTTTCTTCTAATTGTTGTGTTCTTTTGGTTGCATTGCATTTCCCATTTCATCCTGTGCATCACTTTTTCTAACCCTAAACCTCACGAAATTTACCCTACACTCCCAACCTGTCCATGTCTTTTACCATTGCATTCATCTCTTGGTTATCTTTGGTCCTCATAGGAAGAAACAAAGGGCGGATGAGACGGGTGCCGGGTCCTCTCGCCCTAAACCCCCTACGGATGCCCGTTTTCCGAATGCCGCTTATCAAAAGGCATTTGGTCAACATGTATTCAAATTGATTGCCCCTAGATCACTAGACCGCCAATACTTTCATGATCATTGTTTCTCCATGTTTCAAATCCTTGAAACCTATAAACTCGAGTCTATTATCTATTGTGAGCGAGGGGTTAATGTAGGGTTGGTTTCCGAGTTCTACAACAACCTACACTCCATGGATGGTGTAAATTATAAAACTCGGGTAGCCAAACAAAGTTTGGATTTTAGCTATACGACTCTTTCCGAGTTCCTCCAGTGTCGTCCCTCTACCAATAGCTTTGTTTTCTTTCCTACACTTCCTGAGCTTCTACCTTCGCCATTTGGGCACATTTCCATTGACTCGATGTATTAGCATTTCTTTCGGCGTCCGCGTCCAGATGGCCTTATGCCAATCTGACCACGTTTCCTGCTCTTGAGCTCTCCGCTATTGATTATGCCCTTTATAAGGTCGTAATCAATTGTTTTTTATTGTGTCTCGCGCCTAGCGACCGTCCAGACCCTCTCAGCTTTTCCTGGCCTATGCACTTCACCAGGGTCTTGATGTTAACATCCCTCTGAACGTATTTCATTCTATTCCATTTCACTCAGCCTGTGCACGGTACCGTTCATATGCCTTTGGCATATATACAGAGTGGCTTGCCTCTATGCGGATTGATGTCACCGAGGGAAGGTGGAGCCCATGACCGTGAAATACTTTCGGATTTCAGCACGTTTCCTTCTACATGATCCCCAATTAATCGAAAGATCAACGGTTGACCTCAGAAACTATTCTGAAACCCTTCAGCAGCTTTAATGAATCGTGCCTCATTCCCTTCACCATCTTATACCTACTTGGTTCAGGACACGGTCTATGTGTGTCAGTCCCCACTAGGCTGACTACGTCACACCTAGCCCAAGCAATGTTTTTCTCGTCCTACGGATTCTAGTTACTCTCATGTTTCTGAGAGATTCATACTCTGAACATGTGATGCTCTGGCCAGAGGCTTCGAGTAACAATCCGACGATAGGCCTTGGGTATACATCTCCTCGCAAGGAGTGGTGAATCCTTTGTAGGCTGTTTAAACATCTTCGGGCACTTCGGCTTATACCTAACCATCATGGGTCCACACCTCCTTAGAGATGCTTGCTTAAGATGTCAAAGTATAAGTCTCCATGACCAAGATGACTTGAACATCGCAAGTTAAAGGAACATCGCACTTAAGCTGCAGTAAAAACTTCATTGACATATCTATATGTAGAATACCATATGAAGTCTTACAGCTAGTCACTCCAATGAACTAGTTCCCTTAACTAGCATTCATGTTTATCTCCGGACATCCCAATGTCACCAGCCAGTGAGAATCAGCTGATTAGAGAATAACCCATGTTAGTCTCAACAGAATTGATAGTGTCCGTATTTATCAATTCATCGACTAGGGACAATTTCAATACTTCACAATTGCACATGTAGAGATAATCACTAGTTGTGAATTCATCACAAATTCTCTCATGCTGTGAATTGTATTGCGGTCATTCAGTAAATGAGTTTAAGATCTCAATCAAATACACGAACATGTATACTTAAATAGTGAATATTCATTTATTAAAGTAAATGATTACAATCATAAGGCGATTGCCTTAGGACACTTCTCTCATATTACTAATAGCCACTCCATTGAATCTCTTGATGTAGGCCCGGAGTGATTCCTTCGGACCCTGCTTTAATGCAAACAGGTTGAGGCTAGTCTTATGATGCCTCCGACTGCTAGCGAAATGCTGCAGGAATATTCTTCTAAGCTCCTCGAAGCTCGACACGGACCCATTCGGGAGCCAGTCGAACCATCGAGGGTCGGCCCCGAGAGTGTGGTTAAGAAGGCCCAGCATTTCACGCCTTCGGGGTATTGGTGCAGCAGGGCCGCACTCTCGAACTTCATGAGATGCTCCTCGGGGTCGGTCGTTCCAACATACTCTGGTATGATAAAGAACCAGAGATGTTTGGGCACAAGATCTTCAAGGATTTGCGAGGAGAAAGGGCAGTGCACCGGTGGGACCAGGAGCGGGTCGGTTGGTGCCTTTCCCTTATCCGGGCGCGACTTGTGCGTCTGGCTAGAAGCGGACGCCTCTGCGGGAAGCGAATGAGCCTCATCGTCCCGGGCTCGGTAGAAGGCGGTAGGGAATAGGAACGAACCTCCTTCTGGTCGGGCGACGTTCCCCCGACCTCCTGAGTGGCCAGGTGCCGAAGGCTCAGGATATCGAGCAGCCGAGCTGCCAGCCTGCAAAGGCCTCTGCGGAGTTTTCTGAGCCCGGGCAACCAACAGGAGCTCATACTCTTAGGGAGTGAGGGTCACTGTCACTCAGTTGGGATCTTCCATCATGCACTCTCGGTCAAGCGGAAAGTCCCTTTTTCTAGCGTTAAATATGATCCTGTCGCAGAGTGAGGTGGACTCCCAAGAGCGAAGCAGACCCGAGTACTACTGATGTTGGCTTCAACCTCAAGGAAATGACCGTTAGCAACCTGCCGGGAAAAGTCCCCGGCAAGGCCCTCTTGTAACGACCCGCCTTCTGGTACTAAGCTTCAAGGCGGATCGCTACTAACTAACCGACTAATTGACTAATTAATGATTTCTATAAATACTAAACCAACTGGGAGAATTTTGAAAATTCTTATTTCGCTATTTACTGAACTAACAATTCATAAACATGTTGAAAGTACTAACTAGCCTAAAATAAAGCAAAACTTTAATCTTATAAGCTTGGTAGGAATCTCAACAACGATATGTAAAAGCATAAACATAAACGTGCCAAGTTTATATCAACTTCTTATTGAAACCATTCATTATTCATATCTAAGGGCATTCTTAGCTACTACATGTCATTCTATATGGTGCATATATCTTAAAACAAGCATACCCTATGTATTTAGCATGTAAATCGACAGTATCAAGTTCTTATCTCTAAAGCTTAAGCATGGCTCTAAATTACCATATTACAAGTAGTAACTTATATCATTCAACATTCGCTAAGCAAGTATTAACACAGGTAATTAAACTACTTTAATATACTAGGCACCACAAATAACGAGTCTAAACAGGTTAATACATGGTTCTCATAATATATCGCGAAATAACTAAAGAAGCATAAACAAGAAAACTAAAGAAGCATACTAGGCACCACGAATACAGTCTAATTAAGTTCATACATGGTTCACATAATATATTGCGGAATAACTAAAGAAGCATAATAAAGACTATTTCTATGCTTTGCAAGTTCCGAAGACTTTTATT
>JAGFNQ010006283.1:0-58678 GCA_024364735.1 Boesenbergia rotunda | reverse complement strand
CCAACTCCACCATCACACACACTTTGCATCACGCCCGCCGCCTCCGCTACTAGTGCTTTCCTTTACCTGTATCTGCAGTATAAGGAAATGCAACCTAATAAGCATAAAGCATAGTAAGTACCATCTAGCCTCACAAAACTATAAAATCTCGGATTATGCTTTTCAAAACATGCTATGCAAATACACGCTCATGTTCATAAACAATCATGTTATGCTCATGCTAAAATACATGTCATAAAATGTCATGGCAAATAACTGAGACATGACACATACTAAACTAAAACTGAAAAGTAAGCTATAGCATGGCATATACATCTGAACTGGAACTGAAACTAACTAACATAAAACTAATTATTAAATTCACCACATGCTAATATGAATTTCTGAAAACTAAATACATATAGTAGGTGAAAGTAATAATCAACTGCTGTGGGCCCGGCAATGTACCAACTGTGCGCGCATCCCTAATAGACCCGAGGTAGCAAATCCCGAATCCATTAGGGTTCTACTAGGTTATCTAAACCTAGGGGCAACTAGGAGCCCATCCCATACTAGGTTATCTGAACCTAGGGGCAACTTGGAGCCCATCCCTGGACCGAAGTCCGGTACAATGCCAACTGAAAATAAAATAGTTCTTTTATACTTTTTTTTTCTCTTCTGATTCATGCTTTTACTAGGTTATCTAAACCTAGGGGCAACTAGGAGCCCATCCCGTTGGACCTTGGTCCCAATCATAACTGAAGCAAGAATTTCTATTCTTTAATGCTTTCTATAGCATTAACTGACTAACAATTTAACAAACACCTTGCGACTTAACCCTTTCTTTTCTTTTAAAGTCGCTCCCTAGGCACTCGAACATGCTCCTTAACCCGAAACTGAAGGGTAAGTGCACTCAAGCCCATCCAGGGATACCTTCAGACTCTAAAACTAATCTGAAGGGTTAATACAACGTGCTTGTTCATAATCCATTTCAGGCCGTTGGGGCTGAAATGTTTCCATTTCAGCCCCAATGACCCTAAAATGCCACTGATTGACCTAGAGAGCTCCGATTGTAAAAATTTCAGTTCCTGTGGATTTCTGAGGTTACAAGGAGTTCAAATTTGCTATCCATTGTTTATTTGGACTTCTCTGAGGTGTTAAAATATAATAACAAAGAATCGAAAAAATACCTTTATTATTGGGCCTGAAATGGGCACGTTGGGCCTGAAATGGAATCATTTCAGGCCCAACGTGGGCCTGAAATGGAACCATTTCAGGCCCACGTAAATAGAATCATTTCAGGCCCAACGTGGGCCTGAAATGGTTCCATTTCAGGCCCAATGACCCTAAAAGGCCTAATGTGTCAAAATCCACTGATTGACCTACAGAGCTCCGATTGTAAAAATTTCAGTTCCTGTGGATTTCTGAGGTTACAAGGAGTTCAAATTTGCTATCCATTATTTATTTGGACTTTTCTGAGGTGTTAAAATGTAATAATGAAGAACCGAGAAAAAATCACACATTAGGCCTTTTAGGGTCATTGGGCCTGAAATGGTTGGACACCTATTGCATTGGTGATATCTAATATATAGATGTTTGGACACCTAAAACATCATCTCGTACCTCTGACCTCTCTATTCATATGGAATTTTCAGAAATCCAGATATGGAAGGTCCATCAGTGGGTTTTGGTCAAAACTCACTGATATTTCTAAACTTCTCCTATTTGATTGGTGATATCTAATATATATATGTTTGGACACCTAAAACATCATATCCTACCTTTACCCTCTCTATTCATATGGAGTTTTCAGAAATCCAGATATGGGAGGTCCATCAGTGAGTTTTGAACAAAACTCACTGATATTTCTAAACTGCTCCTTTTTGATTGGTGATATCTAATATATAGATGGTTGGACACCTAAAACATCATCTCCTACCTCTAACCTCTCTATTCCTATGGAGTTTTCAGAAATCCAGATATGGTAGGTCCATTAGTGGGTTTTGGTCAAAACCCACTGATATTTCTAAACTACTCCTATTTGATTGGTGATATCTAATATATAGATGTTTGGACACCTAAAACATCATCTCCTACCTCTACCCTCTCTATTCATATGGAGTTTTCAGAAATCCAGTTATGGGAGGTCCATCAGTCGGTTTTGAAAGCTATAGGTCTAGTTTAGTTCAATTAGTGGATTTTGCTCAAAACCCATTGATGGACCTCCCATATCAGGATTTCTGAAACCCCCAGCTAAAAAGTTATTGTTGAGGTTGGAGAAAGTATTTTAGGTGTCCATAACCTCAAATTTTTATTTTTTCCAAAGCTATAGGTCTAGTTTAGTTCCATCAGTGGGTTTTGCTCAAAACCCACTGATGGACCTCCCATATCTGGATTTCTGAAATCCCCAGCTAAAAAGTTATTGTTGAGGTTGGAGAAAGTATTTTAGGTGTCCATAACCTAAAATTTTTATTTTTTCCAAAGCTATAGGTCTGGTTTAGTTCCATCAGTGGGTTTTGCTTAAAACCCACTGATGGACCTCCCATATCAGGATTTCTGAAATCCCTAGCTAAAACGTTAGGGATGAGGTTGGAGAAAGTATTTTAGGTGTCCATAACCTCAAATTTTTATTTTTTCCAAAGCTATAGGTCTAGTTTAGTTCCATCAGTGGGTTTTGCTCAAAACCCACTGATGGACCTCCCATATCTGGATTTCTGAAACCCCCAGCTAAAATGTTAGGGATGAGGTTGGAGAAAGTATTTTAGGTGTCCATAACCTCAAATTTTTATTTTTTCCAAAGCTATAGGTCTAATTTAGTTCCATCAGTGGGTTTTGCTCAAAACCCACTAATGGACCTCCCATATTTGGATTTCTGAAACCCCCAGCTAAAAAGTTATTGTTGAGGTTGGAGAAAGTATTTTAGGTGTCCATAACCTAAAATTTTTATTTTTTCCAAAGCTATAGGTCTAGTTTAGTTCCATCAGTGGGTTTTGCTCAAAACCCACTGATGGACCTCCCATATCTGAATTTCTGAAACTCCCAGCTAAAAATTTTGGGATGAGGTTGGAGAAAGTATTTTAGGTGTCCATAACCTCAAATTTTTATTTTTTCCAAAGCTATAGGTCTAGTTTAGTTCCATCAGTGGGTTTTGCTCAAAACCCACTGATGGACCTCCCATATCTGGATTTCTGAAACCCCCAGCTAAAAAGTTATTGTTGAGGTTGGAGAAAGTATTTTAGGTGTCCATAACCTCAAATTTTTATTTTTTCCAAAGCTATAGGTCTAGTTTAGTTCCATCAGTGGGTTTTGTTCAAAACCCACTGATGGACCTCCCATATCTGGATTTCTGAAATCCCCAGCTAAAAAGTTATTGTTGAGGTTGGAGAAAGTATTTTAGGTGTCCATAACCTAAAATTTTTATTTTTTCCAAAGCTATAGGTCTAGTTTAGTTCCATCAGTGGGTTTTGCTCAAAACCTACTGATGGACCTCCCATATCTGGATTTCTGAAAACTCCATATGAATAGAGAGGTTAGAGGTAGGAGATGATGTTTTAGGTGTCCAACCATCTATATATTAGATATCACCAATCAAAAAGGAGTAGTTTAGAAATATCAGTGAGTTTTGGTCAAAACTCACTGATGGACCTCTCATATCTGGATTTCTGAAAACTCCATATGAATAGAGAGGGTAAAGGTAGGAGATGATGTTTTAGGTGTCCAACCATCTATATATTAGATATCACCAATCAAAAAGGAGTAGTTTAGAAATATCAGTGAGTTTTGGTCAAAACTCACTGATGGACCTCCCATATCAGGATTTCTGAAAACTCCATATGAATAGAGAGGGTAAAGGTAGGATATGATGTTTTAGGTGTCCAAACATATATATATTAGATATCACCAATCAAATAGGAGTAGTTTAGAAATATCAGTGAGTTTTGACCAAAACCCACTGATGGACCTCCCATATCTGGATTTCTGAAAATTCTATATGAATAGAGAGGTCAAAGGTACGAGATGATGTTTTAGGTGTCCAAACATCTATATATTAGATATCACCAATGCAATAGGTGTCCAACCATTTCAGGCCCAATGACCCTAAAAGGCCTAATGTGTGATTTCTTCTCGGTTCTTCATTATTACATTTTAACACCTCAGAAAAGTCCAAATAAATAATGGATAGCAAATTTGAACTCCTTGTAACCTCAGAGATCCACAGGAACTGAAATTTTTACAATCGGAGCTCTGTAGGTCAATCAATGGATTTTGACACATTAGGCCTTTTAGGGTCATTGGGCCTGAAATGGAATCATTTCAGGCCCAACGTGCCCATTTCAGGCCCAATAATAAAGGTGTTTTCTCGGTTCTTCATTATTACATTTTAACAACTTGGAGAAGTCCAAATAAACAATGGATAGCAAATTTGAACTCCTTGTAATCTCAGAAATCCACAGGAACTTAAATTTTTATAATCGGAGCTCTCTAGGACAATCAGTGGCCTTTTAGAGTCATTGGGGCTGAAATGGAAACATTTCAGCCCAACGTGGGCTTGAAATGGAATCATTTCAGGCCCAACGTGGGGCTGAAATGTTTCCATTTCAGCCCCAATGACCCTAAAAGGTCACTGATTGACCTAGAGAGCTCCGATTGTAAAAATTTCAGCTCCTGTGGATTTCTGAGGTTACAAGGAGTTCAAATTTGCTATCCATTATTTATTTGGACTTCTCCGAGGTGTTAAAATATAATAACAAAGAATTAAAAAAAGACTCTTAATATTGGGCACGTTGGGCCTGAAATGGAAACATTTCAGCCCCACGTTGAGCCTGAAATATTTCCATTTCAGGCCCAATGATCCTAAAAGGCCACTGATTGACCTAGAGAGCTCCGATTGTAAAAATTTCAGTTCCTGTGGATTTCTGAGGTTACAAGGAGTTCAAATTTACTATCCATTATTTATTTGGACTTCTCCGAGGTGTTAAAATGTAATAACAAAGAATCGAAAAAAGACTCTTAATATTGGGCACGTTGGGCCTAAAATGGAATCATTTCATCCCCACGTTAGGCCTGAAATGGAACCATTTTAGGCTCAACGTGAGTCTGATATGTTCTTTTAGTTTTAATTTAATAAAAATATTTTAATTAATTTCAATATTTTTTTGTTTTGAGAAAGGTTCCATAATATAAAAATCAAAATATAAAGGAACATCTCTTTATGGTCCGTCTCGAAATTCGTTACTGACAAAGAGAAAGAGAAAGAGAAAGAGAAAGAGAAATGCATGCAGTACTTGATGGTAGGGGTATAAGAGGAAGTTTACTAAAATATGTGCGCCCTTTGGTAACATTGAAACTATGGTACGCCTTTTGGTAAATACCAATACTTAGGTACGCCCTTTGGTAAATTGCCGAGTAATTAAAGGAACGTGACCAATGTGGAAAAAGGTGCCTAATGATATTAAAGATTTATTTTGGGAAAATTTTAAGGTAAGTAATACCTTTGTTGTTTGGAAACTTTTTTTGTTTGGCAAAGTGGAATAATTAATAGGAAGATTTATTTAGGAAAAATTCTTATGTTAATTATACAACTCTTGCCAAACAAATATGATAAGCTGACTTAAATGATATTCTTTGTGAGCTCATGTGTCATATCAACAAGAAAGCTGGTGCAAATTTATGAATTGAGTGCATAGTTTGTGCAATGGTTTTCCTTTAGCATGTTTTAACCATCCATGAATATTTACTATCATGGCAATTCTCATTGGTTGCAACTCTTAACACACATTAAGACTAAATTACTTTGGCATGCTTTTGTCATGTTTGCTACTCTTAACATTTAGTGTCATGTTTGTGTAATGGTTTTCTTTGGCACACTTATGTCTTTTAGTTGGTAATAGTGTTAGACTATTAGTAACAAATCACAAGTGTCTTACAATAGAAATTTGTCCATCATCAATTTTTTGGTTGATTGTCTAATACTCTGTCAACTTGAGTTCCAATATTTTTTGTGATCAAAATCAGAGTCTGATCTACATGATATTCCTTTATTGTCTGAATAACTTATTGAAAGATTGTAATGAGCATGTTTTTTATTTTTTTAATGAACAGTTCACATTATATAGTTTACTATAGCAACTTGCAGCAGAAATAGTTTGTCTTTTAAGGCCTGTTGACAGAAATTATTTATTTAATAAGCTAAAGTAACTAATGTAATTCATAGTACATAAACTAATGATGCATGAGATATTCAAATGGATCGGTATAGGTGGCTTGAATTTACTTGAATTTTCAAAGAACCCTTCTGAATTTGCTACATTAGCATGTAAAATGGCTTTGAATGAGAGATACTGAAAGATTTCGGATGGAATTTATTTGGAATTTTCTAATCTGAAATACTGAAATATTGAAACCGTAAGATTACATTTGCTACATTTGTTATATTGAATTGAATTTACTTAAGCTTTAATTTGAAATACTGAACTGTAAGATTATATATATTTGCTACTTTTGCTATATTTGTTACATTATATATTTGCTAAAAGATTTATTTGGAATGAGAGATACTCTTTGCATCATTATTGACTATCAAATCATATTATGTGTAAGGAAATAATGGTTTTTTCTTTCATTTCATTTTTTATAATGATTATTGATTATTTATTCAACTGCGATATTATTTATAATCATTGATTACTAAGGGTGTGTTTGGTTGGAGATTATCCTTGATAACCTTGGTTATCAACGAATATCTTGTTTGGTTTAGATAATCATCGATTCCCAAGTAATGATCTATGCTCGACACGTCAACAAAAGGGTCATGCAATTCGGAATCGAAAAACCTTAGGAAAGTAAGATTTTACTTAATTCTGGGTTATGAAACTTACCTTTCCAAAATTACCCTTCAATATTTACATTTAAGACAAAAATAACCATTACAATTTATTAAATTCCGGAGACATTATTCGCGGTTGGCGACCGACGATCGCCTGCGGTGGCGGTCGGTGACCGCCGCCGACGGGCAACGGGCGACGAGCGACCGCCGGCGATGGGCGACGAGCGACCGCCGGCGATGGGCGACGATCGACCGCCGGCGATGGGCGACGAGCGACCGCCGGCGACCGGCGACGGCGGCCGACGACCGCCAGCTGTTATCAACGGCGGTCGGCGGCCGGCGGCCGGCGACCGCCAGCGGTTATCAACGGCGGCTGTCAACGGTTGGTAGCCGTTGTCGTTGCCGGCGATCGACGATCGTCGGCAACGGTTGGCAACTGCAGCGACCGCTGGTCAACCGCCGACAACGGCGGTCGTCGGCAACGGTTGGCAGCCGCTGCAGTTGCCGGCGACCGGCACCAGTGGTCGTCGGCAACAGTTGGCAGCCGTTGTTGTTGTCGGTGACCGACAATCGTCAATGGCGGTCGTCGGTGTCCACGTAGGCAGTCGTTCGTCGGCAATCGATAACGGCAGCCGACAACGGTTCGCAGCCGCTGGCGATCGGTGCCGACCGGCGGTCGTCGGCCGTCGTTGCCGATTGCTGAAGATCGGCTACCTACGTGGACATCGACGATTGATGTCGATGTCGTCGACGAATGTTTTTTAATTTAATATTTCAATCAAAATTTTAATAAATTAAATAAAATTGATTTAAAATTTAAATAAATTTTAAAAATTAAAAATAATCAAGTTTTATTTATTATTATTTATTATTGTATATTTTTTGATATTTTAATTTTTAAAAATTTAAATAAATATAATCGTATATAATTTTTTATACTTACTGAAAGTACGAGCATGCTTATAATATTATCTTACTTTTCTTATTTTAAATTTAGATAAACATATAATCTCTTCATACTTAAATTTAACTTAAGGGTAATATGATAAAATATTATATTATATTATAGATTATTACCTTCAAACAAATAAAATTTTATTTGATTATCTAAATTGAACAAAATAATTTCAGGTTATGTTTCATTCCCCGCAACCTTTGTTATGTGATTACTTGGTAATCACATAACCAAGGTTATATATGACACCCTAATTAAATTTGATACAGTTGAGATATAATTGGGATAATTTTACAGACAGAGAAATGAAAAAGGTATGGAATGAAAATGCAAGGGAGAGATATAGGACATCCATTCATTTGGGTAAAAAAGCAACATTATCATCTACACTAGAAGATTTAGGAAGGGAACCAGACATATTAGATATGATAGGTAGGGGACCTAATTGGATAACGACGCGGTCGAATTGTCGACGTCGAGGGCACTCCTATAGCCTCTCGGGCGCCCCGAGTACAAGTATAAAAGGAGGTTCACCCCGTTGCTTCCATACATCAATTAAAGCATTCAAAACACTATGTCAAAGCTTCCGTGCTCAAGTTCGTTGCGCTAAAGAAGTTCGAGATCGATGACACACCGCTCCTACAACGAGAAGATCATCTCTTTTTTAAAATGCCGTTGGTATAATATTTCCAATTCATTTTTGTACTTAAATCATTATACTTGTACTTCATTTTACGAATTATAGTATTGCCCAATGAAAATGGTCAAGGACCGTCGGCCTTGGAGTAGGAGCCGTCACAGACTCCGAACCAAGTAAAAAATAAAGTGTCAGCATTGTTTTTGACTTGTGTATTTTTGTCGTGTTGAACCTGATTTTCCGAAAATACGTAATCGATATTCACCCCTCTCTATCGACGCCACCGATCCCACAATTGGTATCAGAGCAGGTGACTCTAATCGGACTCACCGCCGAAGGAGCAAGAAGGCCAGGAATTAAGGGGGAGTCAAGGGTGAAAAAGGTTTTTTTTTTCAATGTCTAATTTTCAAAGTTCATATAACTTGTTTTAAGTGTAGAAAGAAAGGACACTACAAAAATAAGTATCTTACTTGTAAGATTCGAACGATCCCACCGATGGTGACGGAGGTACCAACACTAGGAGTCCGGAGGGACAAGAGCCACATCCTGTGCTTTAAGTGCCAAAAGCATGGGCGCTACAAGAACCAGTGTCCAGACTGGAAGATAAGCGGGTCCACAATGTTAGGAAATGGGAAGAAGGTACAAAATTTTAATTATTACAAAAATATCCTTGTTAACTTAAATTCAAATTTGCATGATAATCTTCTTTCGAAAAATACCCCTATGGCATGGGGGCATAGGCATGGGGGCTCCCTCAAGCCAAGTTCTATCCCTGCGATGCGTTTGCTAGTGTGGATCAGATTTGGTAATGTGGAGGGCGCCCCTATAGGCTCTCGGGCACCCGGATGCTTACTATAAAAGGGGTTTCACCTCCTCAGTTCAGAGTATCAAATTCTTCATCCTACTACTCATTCACTGCGAAGCAAAAGCACTAAGTCGAAGCTCTGCGACCAAGGAGGCTCCAGGAGAAAGTGTGCTGCACTTCAGACATTCGGATTGGTCGGGGTCGTCAATTCTTGTTAGTTTGCTTTTATTTATAAGTTGTAATTATTCTCTTTCTTTGTGCTTGTATTCAAATTGTAAGACGGGTTTCTCCGCCTTCGAAAAACTTTCGGAAAGGAGATCACTAGTGGATGGGCGCTTCCCGTGATTAGGCCTTGGACGTACTGACCCTGGGGGGTTAGAAACCAAGTAAATCTCGTGTGTTTACTATGTTGTGTTTTTCCTTTATTATTCCGTTGTGCTACTAACAACCATGGGCTATCTACCAAACATCAAATCCTGTTTGGCTAACCCTTATTCTAATTGACCAAACCTCGGTATATTGTCACTCATATCAGATCTAGGTTTGATCACTTTGCCAAACATCAAGTCCTGTTTGACTAACCCTTGGTCAAACTGACTAATCCTGGGTACTAATTGTAGGACCGATGCACGTGAGAGGGGGGGTGAATCACGTGACTTTTAAAATCTTCGTTATAGAATCAGAGTCGATAGAAAATTGTACAATGCTTTGAAAAACGTGCACAGCAGAAAAATTAAAACGAAAAGCGAAAGCGAAAAATAATAAAAAATTACACAAGGAGTTTTACTTCGTTTGGAGCCTTCGGCGACTCCTACTCGAAGACCCAGGCTCCTTGAGCCTTTCCTGTGGGCAATCCACTAAAAACCTCTACCGGTAAACTCCCGGTAGAGTGATTCGAATACAAGATTAGGTGGAAGTGTAACAACCCTACACTTCCCCTTTTAATAATTTAAGTGCAGACAGAACAAAAATTATGTTACCCAACACTTAGATTTATCTGAAGCAGCTTGGGTGTTGGGAGCGATCTTCCGGCAGCGGTCGGACAGCGCCGAGTCAAAGCACAAACCGCAGCAGAGGAGCGTGGAAACAAGACAGTGCCAAAGCTTGAACCAGAATTTTTTTTTTCTATTTCCTAGAGGGCTTGCTTGCTTCCTTTTATAGTGCCTCGATGCATGATCTTCTCAGCTCAAATTTTATCCATCAACAAGAAGGAATAATTCAAACAAGATAATGTTTCTATCTTTGCTTCACTTAAATAATTTAAATAAAATTTAATCTGAAAAAGTTAACCAAGAGGTTTTATCCTCTTACCTCACCAAGGCTTTTTGTTTTTCGAAAAAATAATTCAAAATACAATTTAAAAAGAGATTTTATCCTTCTAGCTAGGCTTCACGTGAGAATTTTAAGCATTAATAGGAATAATTAGAAAATAACAATAAGATTTTATCCTTAGTAGGAATAATTTTATTATCCAAAAAAATAAGAAATATGAATAATTTAAATGATAATTTATCCTCCACCGAGGCTTTAGATGAGGAATAAATTTATAAAATTAACCTACAAAATCTACTTAGTTCACATATCAAATAAATCTTGTAAAATAGAGTTAATGAATTTAGAGTTAATTAGACCCCGTCCAAACCTGGATAAGGATCTAACCAGGACTCAACCGAGGTCACCAAAATGGGCCTAAGTTGGACCGCGCCTACAGTCCTAAAATAGGACCCGTCCTCACTGGTTCGCTCCTCCAGTGACTTACCTTACTTACCTCGTGCAGCTCTACTCAACTTCTTAACCCACCAGGTCTTCCTGCCAGGGCTCAACCACCCTGGTCTTTTTGACAAGTTTCAACCAACTTGGGCTTCAGCCAATTGTCAGGCCCCACGAACCCAACTGGACTTCCTGCCAAGACTCAACCACCCTGGACTTCAGCCTGGTGTCAGATCCTATGTCTTTCAACCCTGCACACTTAGTAAAGAGATCAAAACCAAAAGCAAGCCTAACTTTAACCTATTTGTCATTCATCAAAACCCAAGTTTAACTATTAGTGCAAATTGCACCAACAATCTCCCCCTTTTTGATGCAATGACAACCTGGGTTAAAGTTAGAACATACCAGATAAAGCAATGAGTCCAAAAAGAATATGCAAATGACATGCTCTAAGATCTGGAGTTTTTAATTTCTTTAAGATTTTAATTTCTAAAAACTTTAACTTCTAACTTAACCCTTAAACCCTCCCCCTTTGACATTCATCAAAACAAAGAAATAATAAGTGCGCAAGCATCAGAAATAAACGAAGCATTCAAGTAATATGCCAGCCAAAAAAAACTTTAAGTATTTGGGGAAGAAAAAATGCTTAACAAGCATACTAAGTTTCTGAACTGATTCAGAGGGGGAAGTCAAGTTCTTAATTTAACACAAACAATCTGAGAGCATAAAGAAAATGACTAGGTGTAAATTTAGAAATGACTTTTCTAACACTATTTTCAAAAAAACTTCCTTCAAATATTAATCTTTCCAAACCAATAAAGAATATCTCAAAGCGAATTAATGAAAAGGAGAAGATTTCTCTAAAATTTTCTTTTCAAAAGATCATTAGAATATTTTCAGGATTAATTTGAGGAAAAAACTTTCAAGATCATATTCGAAAGAGCACAAAAGAGAAAGATTTAACATATGCTTCCTTGAACAAGTAAGAATTTTAGCCTTTTAGGTGTCTACCTTAATTTAGCTAACTATTAGATGATAGTAGTGTTCACTGGTTAGTCAGTCAAATAATAATGTCTACTCAGATTTAACTCACGACTACTTGACTTGATCACTGTAATATGGTATTTTACGCCCAGACTACTGCGATGCACAGGTTTAAGCATTCTGAAGTCAAATAGGTCTAGGTGAATTAATTCAAGAATTGATTTAGTTTGAGTTTGATTAGTTGGTTTGTGAGTTGATCTAGTTTGTTTCCCTTGTTGACAAGCTACATAAGGTTGTCTCAAAGTTAGGTAACTTTGGTAGGCCTCTAACTAAACCATTTAGTTTAGGTAATTTTCTGAAGTGAGTGTGTGAAAGTCTCCTATGCCATAGCCAAGTCTCATCCTTATGTGTTAAAAGACAATTTGCTAGGGGACGGGTTAACCTAATTTCATAGATGTTATTGTGTCTATGTCCTCTAAGTGTGATGTTTGGGTTGTCAGTGTGTTTGATCATACATTCATTGGACAAGAACCTAACCTTATACCCAGTGTCACACAATTGGCTGATACTTAGTAAATTGAAGTGAAAGTTTTCAACAAGTAAGACATTTTTAATTATAAAATCAAACTCAAGTTCAATGTTACCTAGGCCAATTACCTTAAGTTTACCGTTGTTTCCAAACGCAACTGTCCCTAGACTTTTGTACTTGCGTTTTGTAAACTTGGTGGGATCCCCAGTCATATGTCTGGAGCACCCACTGTCGATAATCCACTTGTTTTTCTACAGTTATGTAGGAAATTTTTAGAATTTAGTTTAAGTTTTTAATGAGTTAAAGGAATGATTTAAAGAAACTTAAGAAATTTGAACCCCAAAAAAAACTTAAGAAGTTTAAAAATTTGAATTTAAAAAGCTTAGGAGAATTTGAATTTTGAAAAACCTTAAGAAATTGAAGACTTGACGTTTTGAAAAAGTTAAGGAATTCAAAAGATTTAAGGAATTTAAAATTTGAATTTTGAACAACTTAAAAAAAACTTAAGGAATTTGAAATTTTGAATTTTGAACAACTTTGAAAAATATGAAAAAAAACTTAAGAGTTTTGAATTTCGAGAAACATTAAGAAATTTAAAAAATTTAAGATTCTGAATTTTAAATTTGAATTGGTTAATTTGAATTTTAAATTTTGAATTTGTTAATTTGAATTTTGAATTTTGAACTTGTCAATTTGAATTTTGAATTTTGAATTCATTTTTTTTAATTTTGAATTTTGAATTCATTAATTTGAATTTTGAATTTGTTAATTTGAATTTTGAATTTTGATTTTTGAATTTATTAAATTGAATTTTGAATTTTGAATTTGTTAATTTGAATTTTGAATTTTGAATTCATTATTTTGAAATTTGAATTTTGAATTCATTAATTTGAATTTTGAATTTGTTAATTTGAATTTTGAATTTTGAATTTGTTAAATTGAATTTGTTAATTTGAATTTTGATTTTTGATTTTGTTAATTTGAATTTTGAATTTTGAATTCGTTAATTTGAATTTTGAATTTGTTAATTTAAATTTTGAATTTTAAATTTGTTAATTTGAATTTTGAGGTTTGAGTTTAGTTGTCCTTATTCATCTCACTTGATCTAAGTTGTCAATCAAAAGGATCCTATGATTTGTGTGAGATAAGTTTGAGTTTGATTTATAAAAGTTAATCTGACCTTTTGTTAAATTCAGGTTTGACAAGAAGCAGTTTAAAAGTATACTTCCATAATTGGTTTCCAGGTCGTGGCGAGGCACAGAGGTCTTCTTTGGCCGAAGCCTTATTGGATCAACAACCACTTTCTAGGCAAAACCGCCTAAGGAAGTTGTACTTTTAACCTACCTATTGAAACTCCTTGGTCTAACTAGTCTAGGATGTGGCGGGGTAGCTCCGGCTAGTTTCACTGGGCTAAGAAGACCAAATAAAGGACGTCTTCCCCTACATGACTCCTTAGATCAGCTTCCCTAACGTACTATCAGCTCGCCCTACTCTAGTACTGAGTAGGTCAAGTGTCAGACTAACTTTTGAAACTAGTCCTAGGTACCCAGACGGGTAGAGGGTGACTTTGAGGTGCCAACTAATTTGGTGCCTCCTCCTAAATTATAGGTAGGGTGTTTAGGGTCAATGTAATGAATGTCCTTCTTGGGGACATAGTATTGGTTCTGCCCTACTTGCTTTGTTAGGTAAGCTTTTGGGACCCACGCTTTTCACCGGTTTTCACGTGGGTGGACAAATGAGATAAAGGATTTTTGGGTCGATCCTGATTTATATCCTATCCCAGATTTATTGTACACGCCCTTTTGAGATCCAAGAATAAGGTCAAGATTCTTGGACGGTTATAAAAGTTGTTAGTAAGTCCTTAAGGTTTTGAACTTCACCCTTTAGGGTGGAGTTATCATTTTCCAGTTCAATTGTTCTTTCATTTTGAGTTGATTCAGTTAAGGTTTTGGTATTAATTAATTGCTCCTTAAGGTCTTGATTTTCCTTAAGGAGCTGGTCATTCCTAGATTCAGATGCAAACAAATTTTTATTTAAAACAGAGATAATCTTAAAAAACTTTTTATTAATTGAATCTAAGTATACCTTAGTCGAGCCATCCGAAAAGAGTCCGATCTCTTGGCTCGACTCGTATTCGGAATCTTCGTCGCTTTCCGAGTCCGATCCATGTCCGGTTGCCATTAGCGCCAGGTAACTTGAATTTTTTGGTGGTTCATTGTCGGAGTCGTCCGAGCTCTCGTCCCAGGTGGCTTGTAAAGCCTTCTTCTTCTTGTTCTTCTTGGGTTGGTCCTCCTTTTTATAGGGACATTCATGTTTGAAGTGCCCCTTTCTGTTGCAACTGAAGCAGGTCATTTTGCTTTTACCTTCATTGCTGATGGGCTTCATTATCTTTTGGAGGTCCCTTTTTGAAAACTTGTTCTTCTTTTTGGCAAAGACTTTTCTTACCAAGTTTACCATATGCTCCTCGTCGTCTGAGTCTGACTCTGGTTCTTCTTCGGATTCTTCTTGAATATTCTTCTTCGACTTGACCTTTCTTGAAGAATCTGCAAACAAAGCAAACCCTTTCTCGGCCTTGGCGTTAGTTTGTTCATGCAACTCTAATTCACAAAATAGTTCATCTAAATTTATTTTGGAAAGATTCCTAGAGATTTTATAAGCATCTACAATGGATGCCCATAATGAATTTCTAGGAAAGGCATTTAGTGTATACCTTATAATGTCTCTGTTTTCTTGTTTGTGCCCAATCAGGTGGAGTCCATTTAGTATGTCCTTGATCCGAGCGTGAAGTTGACTTGCAGATTCTCCTTCCTGCATTTTCATATTAAATAATTTATTTAAAAGTAAATCCCTTTTTGTTACCTTTGCATCAGTAGTGCCTTCATGCAATTCAATTAGTTTATCCCAAAGTTCTTTTGCTAATTCGGTTGGTCCGATTCTGTTCAGCTCTTCTTTGGTTAGTCCGCACTGGAGGGTGTTCTGCGCTTTGAACTCGATCTGAGCTTTTTTCTTCATTTCCAGGTTCCATCTATCGGGCTTCAGTGGCGCCTTGTTTCCCTCGTCCATTGGTGGTTCGTAGCCAGTTTGCACCGCGAACCATTGATCCATATCGGTTTTGAGATACACTTCCATTCTCCGCTTCCAGTAGGGGAAATCTTCCCCGTTGAAGAGCGGAGGACGAGCAGTGCTGTAACCTTCACTCTGGGCCATCTGTGACTTACAAAAAAAACAACAAAACTCGTTCCAAGACTAAGTCTTGGATTAGTGGTGTGGTACGAAAAAAAAAGAATAAGTGAAGAGCGACTCGAAATGGTGTTGCACCAAATTCGAGTAAAACTGAACGAACAAATGAAAAAGATTCAAATTTAAGCAACAATACTTAATTTAGATTATGCAACGAAAAACACAAAATGCGAAAAACTGGATCTCCCCCGGCTCTTACGGTGGTTGCACCGATTCAGAGCGTACCAAGGCTCTGATACCACTTGTAGGACCGATGCACGTGAGAGGGGGGGGGGTGAATCACGTGACTTTTAAAATCTTCGTTATAGAATCAGAGTCGATAGAAAATTGTACGATGCTTTGAAAAACGTGCACAGCGGAAAAATTAAAACGGAAAGCGAAAGCGAAAAATAATAAAAAATTACACGAGGAGTTTTACTTCGTTCGGAGCCTTCGGCGACTCCTACTCGAAGACCCAGGCTCCTTGAGCCTTTCCTGTGGGCAATCCACTAAAAACCTCTACCGGCAAACTCCCGGTAGAGTGATTCGAATACAAGATTAGGTGGAAGTGTAACAACCCTACACTTCCCCTTTTAATAATTTAAGTGCAGACAGAACAAAAATTATGTTACCCAACACTTAGATTTATCTGAAGCAGCTTGGGTGTTGGGAGCGATCTTCCGGCAGCGGTCGGATAGCGTCGAGTCAAAGCACAAACCGCAGCAGAGGAGCGTGGAAGCAAGAGAGTGCCAAAGCTTGAACCAGAAATTTTTTTTTCTATTTCCTAGAGGGCTTGCTTGCTTCCTTTTATAGTGCCTCGATGCATGATTTTCTCAGCTCAAATTTTATCCATCAGCAAGAAGGAATAATTCAAACAAGATAATGTTTCTATCTTTGCTTCACTTAAATAATTTAAATAAAATTTAATCTGAAAAAGTTAACCAAGAGGTTTTATCCTCTTACCTCACCAAGGCTTTTTGTTTTTCGAAAAAATAATTCAAAATACAATTTAAAAAGAGATTTTATCCTTCTAGCTAGGCTTCATGTGAGAATTTTAAGCATTAATAGGAATAATTAGAGAATAACAATAAGATTTTTTCCTTTGTAGGAATAATTTTATTCTCCAAAAAAAATAAGAAATACGAATAATTTAAATGAAAATTTATCCTCCACCGAGGCTTTAGATGAGGAATAAATTTATAAAATTAACCTACAAAATCTACTTAGTTCACATATCAAATAAATCCTGTAAAATAGAGTTAATGAATTTAAAGTTAATTAGACCCCGTCCAAACCTGGATAAGTATCTAACCAGGACTCAACCGAGGTCACCAAAATGGGCCTAAGTTGGACCGCGCCTACAGTCCAAAAATAGGATCCGTCCTCACTGGTTCGCTCCTCCAGTGACTTACCTTACTTACCTCGTGCAGCTCTACTCAACTTCTTAACCCACCAGGTCTTCCTGCCAGGGCTCAACCACCCTGGTCTTTTTGCCAAGTTTCAACCAACTTAGGCTTCAGCCAATTGTCAGGCCCCACGAACCCAACTGGACTTCCTGCTAGGACTCAACCACCCTGGATTTCAGCCTAGTGTCAGGTCCTAAGTCTTTCAACCCTGCACACTTAGTAAAGAGATCAAAACCAAAAGCAAGCCTACTTTAATCTATTTGTCATTCATCAAAACCCAAGTTTAACTATTAGTGCAAATTGCACCAACAATCTCCCCCTTTTTGATGCAATGACAACCTGGGTTAAAGTTAGAACATACCAGATAAAGCAATGAGTCCAAAAAGAATATGCAAATGACATGCTCTAAGATCTGGAGTTTTTAATTTCTTTAAGATTTTAATTTCTAAAAACTTTAACTTCTAACTTAACCCTTAAACCCTCCCCCTTTGGCATTCATCAAAACAAAGAAATAATAAGTGTGCAAGCATCAGAAATAAACGAAGCATTCAAGTAATATGCCAGCCAAAAAAAACTTTAAGTATTTGGGGAAGAAAAAATGCTTAACAAGCATACTAAGTTTCTGAACTGATTCAGAGGGGGAAGTCAAGTTCTTAATTTAACACAAACAATCTGAGAGCATAAAGAAAATGACTAGGTGTAAATTTAGAAATGACTTTTCTAACACCATTTTCAAAAAAAAACTTCCTTCAAAATATTAATCTTTTCCAAACCAATAAAGAATATCTCAAAGCGAATTAATGAAAAGGAGAAGATTTCTCCAAAATTTTCTTTTCAAAAGATCATTTAGAATATTTTCAGGATTAATTTGAGGAAAAAACTTTCAAGATCATATTCGAAAGAGCACAAAAAGAGAAAGATTTTAACATATGCTCTCCTTGAACCAAGTAAGACTCTCCTTAAACTTGACACAATCTTAGGAATCCTTGCAGATCATAAGAAAAATTTCCTATGTGCCTTTAGGGTTTATCTATATTATTAGAGCAATTAATGCATATTTTAGAAGAATATTTTTGAAAGATATGATAATTTTTGAAAGATATATATTCAAAACATTTTGAAAGGCAATAAATTTTTGAAGAAATATTTTTCGAAAAATATGTTGAAAGACATAATAAATTCTTGAAGGAATATTTTTTGAAAAACATTTTGAAAGAAATAAATTTTTGAAAGAATATTTTTTAAAAAAATAATTTTTTGTGCAAAAATTATTTTGAAATAGAAGATAATTTTTGGTAAGAACAGTTTTTCAAAAATAGCTTTTCAAAAGAAATGCTTGAAAACATAAAATTTTCGCAAACTGACTCCCCCTGAGCCTGACACCTTCTTGCTACCATTGTTAACTCAAGGAACTCTACCTAAGTGTCTTAAAGGACATTAGTGTTGACCTAGAGCGTTTGTGTCGAAGTGTAGGTCAAACAATTTTCAAAAAGATATATAATTTTTAGAAATAAGTACACACAATCATGTATGAAATTCATTAAAACATTATTATATTTAATCACTATTTTGAAAATAGGTTTTTAAAAAAATATTCTAAGGATTTTTGAAAATATTTATAAATTGATTAGTTCTTATTATCTCACCCATTCTAAGTGTCGTAGGACAAATAAGCATGGTAGTCTTATGGGTGTTTGTGAGATGCTTGTTTAATTTTTATCAATTTAATTTTATAAATTGTTTGACCTTGAGTTATATTCAAGTTTAACAAGTAGTAATTTAAATATAAATTTCAATAATTGGCTTCTAGGTCTTGGCGAGGCACAGGGGCCTTCTTGGATATCGGAACAACGACCCTTTCCTCGACAAAGCCTTTTAAAAAAATAATACTTTTAATTTACTCTTTGAGAAACTCCGGTCTAACTAATCTAGGATGTGGCGAGGTAGCTTCGGCTAGTTCCATTTAGCTAGGTCGACCAAGTCGGGTACTCCTTACCCTTCCTGACTTCCTAGGCTAAGCTTCTGTAACGTACAATCAACTCGCCTCACCCTGGTACTATGTTAGGCAAGTATCAAATAATCTTTTCCTTATGAATAATGATTGAGAGAGTGACAATGAGAGAGTGAAAACCATAGTGAATGACGTGGCACCTTGCATGCACGATCTCCGACGGGTTCACCATGCCCCCAGGGTATAGTTTGATTCGGGGCGGCGGCCGAAGGCCCTCGATGGTGTCCAAGCGATAATCGGACGTGTGCATGTAAAGTGCCACGTCATGTCACGTCATGCCACATCATTCACTATGGTTTTCATTCTTCCATTCTCACTCTCTCTATCATTGCTCTTTTCTTATATAGTCATTCTAGATTAAGCAGGAAATAAATTAGCATGAATGACATGACATATGCAAAAAAAAGATAAGCATATGCATGAGCATGACAGTTATGCATGTATCAATCAAGTTAAATTATTTTAATTAGATTTCTAATAAAATATCAAATTCTCGATTTGATACAAACTGTGTGAACCCGTGACCGTGTCAACCCACTTTGATACATTTAGTATTATTAAGTTAATTGTTCTAGTTCAGTAGAATTTTACTTTAGTTTCATTATTAAAGGTAGTTAATTAGAATTTAGTTCGTGAATTTTAAATTTTGAATTAAGGTTTTAATTTTGAATTTCTAATTAAAATTGAATTACTGTTTAGAATTTAAGATTAGATTTGAATTTTTTAAAAATTAACTTATTATTAGAATTTGAGATTTAGATTATTAATTAAGATTTGAATTTTATAAATTTAATTATTTAGAATTTGAGATTTTGGATTATTAATTAAGATTTAAATTTTTAATTAGAATTTGAGATTTTTATTATTAATTAAGATTTAAAATTTTAATTAGAATTTGAGATTTTTGATTATTAATTAAGATTTAAAAATCAACCAATAATTTTGGGTCTAATTGTAGCATTTCCGTTAATTCAATTAAGTCTGATTTATCTATTATTTCATTTGATTTTAAGTTTTCAAGTTTATTTAATATTTCTATTTTATTTGAATTCTTGTAAGCTTTTTTAATTATAACATTAATTTTGATGAATTCATTTTCATCTTTAGAATCATATTCAGAATTATTAATTAAAGTTTTATTATTATCTTCAAAATAAGTAGAATAATTTATAGAATTTCTAATTAATGTTTCATTATTATATTCAAAATTATTAGAATTATTTTCAAAATTATTAATTAAAATTTCATTATTATCTTCAAAATTATTAGAATTATCTTCAGAATAATTAATTATAATTTCATTATTATCTTCAAATTATTTGAATTATCTTTTGAATTATTAATTACAATTTCATTATTATCTTCAAAATTATATTTTAGATTATCAGGACTATCCAAAAAAATATTTAAAATGTTAGAATTAATTTCTAAAATTATAGCCTTAATATTAAAAATTAAAGAATTAATATTCAATATTTTAATATCATCAATGTATGATTTACATCCATTAACAAATTTATCATGTAGCATATTTAATTAATTATGCAAATAATCTAATTTAACAGGAAAGTCTATGTTAGTTGAGATATTTTCAAAAATATTATCATGCATATTAAATTTTAAACTAGTAGAAATATTTTTGCAAGAATTGATTTTTTGTACTTTCTTTACCTTCCTCGCATTTTCCGACATTGTGGATCCGCTTATCCTCCGGTCTGGGTACTGATTCTTGTAGTGCCCATGCTTCTGACACTTAAAGCACTTGATATGGTTCTTTATCCCTCAGGACTCCTAGCGCTGGTACCTCCGTTGTTGCCGATGGGGTCATTCAAATCTTACGAGTAGGACACTTGTTTTTGTAGTGTCCTCTCTCCCTGCACTTAAAATAAGTTATATGAAACTTGAAATTAGACATAATTAAAATATACCTTTTTCACCCTTGACTCCCCCTCAATTCTTGGCCTTCTTGCTCCTTCGATGGTGAGTCCGATCAGAGCCACCTGCTCTAATACCAATTGTGGGATCGGTGGCGTCGATAGAGAGGGAGGGAGTGAATATCGATATTTTTTTTGTTGAAAACTTATCGTTCGTTCGTTCATTCGTTCTTTCTATCAAGAGTGTTAGTACGCAGCGGAATAATAAATGAGAAAAACACACAACAAGAATGCACGGGATTTTACTTGGTTCCCAACCCCCCAGGGTCACTACGTCCAAGGTCTAATCACGGGAAGCGCCCGTACTAGTGGTCTCCTTTCCGGAAGTTTTTCGGAGGCGGAGAAACTCGTCTTACAGTTTTGAGTACAAGCACAAATAATGATAATGAAATGAATACAACTTGTAATATGCGAACCAAATGTGAAGGTCTCGGCCAACTCTGGAAGTCCGAAGCATCGCACACTTCTTCCTGGAGCCTCCTTGGTCACAGAGTTTCGTCTTAGTGTTTTTTCTTTGCAGAGAATGAGTAGTCGAATGGAGAAATTGATGATCTGAAGCATTGGCTCGAATCACCTTATATAGTAGTCATCCAGGCGCCCAAGAGCCTATAGGAGTGCCCTCCATGTAATCAATCTGATCCAGCCAGCAAACAGGGCGCGCAAGGATAAGGATGGCCTCTCGGGCGCCCCCATGCCATAGGGGTGCCCGAGTCATGGGGGCGCCCCATGCCTTGAGGGCGCCTAGGAGCTCCTGACTCGGGTCTTGTTCGTTTGCGTTTGCTCTCTTATCTTGCCTCCAACTCCAGGTTCCTACAAGACAAACAAATAATCCTAAGACTAAATTCTATAAATCTACCTAATCTACTAGGCTTTTGCTTAGAGTCAACTCTCTAAGACTTTTCTACCTAAGGTCAACTCCTTAGGGTTTCCCACTACCTAGCTTCACTAGGACTTTACTTTGCCTGACTTCACTCACCAGGACTTTTACCTAGCTTCACTCATCAGGATTTCATGCCCAACCCGCGGTCAGGTCTTCATGCCCAGCTTCACTCACCAAGACTTCGTCCACCTAGCTTTACTCACTAGGACCTAGCTTCTCTCACCAAGATTTCGTGCCTGATCCTAGGCCAGGACTGTTGGTGCAGACAGCACCCAAGTCGAACCTGTGTTTTGATAATGGCAAAGGGTTCAAAAGTTAAGAGGTAATGTTTATCTAACATGCTCATTAAGTGTGCAGGATACAAAGCCCTAGCGAAGGACTGCTAGGCACCTGGCGAAGGACTGCCAGGATACAAAGCCTTAGCGAAGGACTGCTAGGCACCTGGCGAAGGACTGCCAGGATACAAAGCCCTAGCGAAGGACTGCTAGGCACTTGGCGAAGGAATGTCAGGACACGAAGACCTGGCGAAGGACTGCTGGGCAAAAGTCCAACCGGAGGAGCCGGTTGGCAACAGGTAAATTCTCCTGAGAGGTGTAGGTGAGGACGCGTTCCCCGTCGAGGGAACAGTAGGCGTCGGTTCGACCTAGGGCTCCATTTTGGAGACCCAAAGTCAGAACCAAGACAGCTAAGGCTGTATAATCATAACATATTCTTGTTTTATTGTATTTGCAACTAACCCTGGATGTAGGACCAAAGGAACGAGTCTCTGCAGCTCAGAACGCCTCAAAGGAGAGAGGCAGCAGCTGAGCAGGGCGCCCCCAAGGTCAAGGCAAAGCAGTAAACGAAGAAACGACTCAAAGGCTTACTAGTCCCGGGCGCCCCCTGTGTCCCGAGCGCCCCCATCATCCCGAGCGCCCTGAGTCCAAGCCAACGAGGCAGATAAGGTTCAAGCCAGCGAGAAGCCAGCAGACTGAGTCAACCCGGGCGCCCCCTGCTTCCCGGGTGCCCCCGTCAAAGCTCGATCCCGATTTTGGAGGAATTAGAGCTGACCGGGACTTGTCCGGATCGGCTGACACGTGGGGGGGGGCACCCCCAACGTTCCGGGCGCCCCAAGAGGCTATAAATAGCCCTTCGACCCCAAGGCTTCGAACATCACTGCTTCTAACGCCAATACGCTCTTCTACTCAAGCGCTTTGCTCCGGAAACCTCCCAACTCGAGATACAAGCGCCGACGACGTCCCTCTGCTCCGAGATACATTCCACACCGGACGTCGGTAACGAAGAGCTGTCCTTTTAAGTTTACTGTACTGCAATTGTAACATCTGTTTGTAAACCTTTTTGCACACATATAGAATTGCCCACAGTAAACGGTCAACGACCGTGGGCCTAGGAGTAGGAGCCGACCGCGACTCCGAACCAAGTAAATCGTGATTTTTGCGTTTTGGTTTTCGTGTTAATTTTTCGTTGTGCATACTCTCTCTAAATCCGAAACGGTTTACGATATTCACCCCCCCTCTATCGTATTCTCTCGATCCAACAAGTGGTATCAGAGTGGGGAAGCTCAAATTTGGTGCAACCACCAATTTGAGAATTTTTTGGATTTTTTTAAGTTTTTTTAATTCTTATCGTTAATCGTGACCGGTGCAACACCACTCGATATTTTTTTCTTCATTGTCCCGCACTGCTAATCCAAGACCAAGTCTTGGGACATTTTCTCCTTTTCTCTGCCCTTTTCAGTAAATTATTAAATAGCCATGCAAGAAGGGTTCAGTACCGCAAGACCGCCGCTCTTCAGTGGGGAGGACTTCTCCTACTGGAAGAGCAGAATGGAGGTCCACCTGAAAACTCAGGTGGACATGTGGATAATCATCCAGTCCGGACTGGAAATACCAAGGAATTCTGATGGAGTACAACAGTCTTACACTGAATGGGACGCTGCACTCAAAAAGAAAATAGAAGCTGATGCCAAAGCGACCCAAACACTCCAATGCGGCCTAACCAAGGAAGAGTTGAATCGGGTAGGTCCATTCAATAGCACCAAAGAACTCTGGGGTAAGCTGATCGAACTACACGAAGGAACCTCCGACACCCGAATCAGCAAGAGGGACCTTCTGCTGAACAAGCTGTACACCATCAAGATGAACGACGACGAATCAACAGCTCAGCTCCACGCTAAAATTCAGGAGCTGATGAACGGTCTACACACCATTGGTCACAAGATAGAAAACTGTGACCTAATAAGGTATGCCCTTAACACTTTCCCAAGAAACACCTTGTGGGCATCTATGGTAGATGCGTACAAAGTTTCTAGGGATCTTTCCAAAATCAAGTTAGATGAACTTTTTTCTGAATTAGAATTGCATGAGCAGACTAACTGCAATCTGGCCGAGAAAGGCATTGCCTTTGTTGCAGGTAAAGCTGGAAAGACAATCAAGAAGAAGCCTCAACCTGCACCCGAGTCTGATTCAGATTCAGGCTCAGAAGACAGCGAGGGAAATAGGCCTAAGTTGGTTCGGCTAGCCCAAGACTATTACAAAGAGCTAAAAAACCAGACCAACAGAAGGAAATCCAGCCGAAGAAAGGAAGAACCAGCTGAACCCTCGAATGAAAAGAACAAACCCAACGTGACCTGTTACGAGTGCAAGAAGAAGGGTCACTACAAGACTGAATGTCCCAACCTGAAGGAAACGAAGAAGACAAGAAAGAAGAAGGCACTTCAGGCAACGTGGGATGAGTCCTCCTCCTCCGAAGAAGAAGAGATCCCACAGTCGAACCTGCTCGCACTAACTGCCTCAGAAGAAATCGAGACCGAGTCAGAGTCGGAGCCGGAAGACGGCAAACTTACATTCTCAGAGGACGGCGAAATCACTGTTAGTGGGTTTTCTAGATTACAATTATGTGAATTAATTTCTTATCTTTCTCGAGACTTGGCAAAAGCCAAAATCCGAGTCGAGTCTCTCAGACAGGAAGTAAAACTCCTAAAAGAGGGGGCAGACTCTGAACCCTTAACTGAGAAGGTTCAAGAAGGAACCTCTGCTCAAGTTGAAAAACTTGAATCAGAGAACTCTTTCTTGAAAACTCAAGTTAAGGATCTTAGAGTTGCTTTAGAACGATTCACTTCTGGTTCCAAGGGTCTTGACATGATTCTTGGAAAATAGAAGTCGGTTCTAAATCGATCCGGGTTGGGCTATAGAACCAAATCTAGACAAAGATCCTACTATGCTGTACTGAACCAGTCCAGACCTAAAGTTCAGGCATGGGTACCCAAACTGTGCCTGAACAAACAAACTGGATCAAATCAGTATTGGATCCCCAAGGACAAGATTCACATCTTGCCAAACCATTATCGTGGCTTTAGTCCAGGGGGAGCCAAATTAAAAATAATATTTATAGTTAGATAGATTTCAATTCTTGTTTTCAAATTGCATGATTGCTTATTTATTTAATTTCTGCAATTTACCATGCTTAGAATTAGGATCGGTTAGAATAAGGACATAATCAATTAATTGAAATTTGAATAACATAGTATTGGGTGGAGGTGAGATGATAGTACGTTAGGGAAGCCAATTCTAATAAGGTCAAGTACACTCTACTTGGTCTCCTTAGACTGGTGAAACTAGCCGAAGCTACCGATCCAAGACCCAAACTAGTTAGACCAGAATTTTTCAAAAAATAATTTTGAAAATGAAATTTCATTAAAAGGCTTTGTCAAGGAAAGGGTTGATGATCCAATAAGGCTACGGCCAAAGAAGGCCTAGTGCCTCGCCAAGACCTGGAAGCCGATTTTTGAAATTCAAATTCAAATTATTCTTTGTCAAATTTGAATCTAACACAAATTTTCAGTTAATTGTAGATTCAAACATCTTTTTTCAAAATCAACTATTTTCAAAATTAATTCAATTTTTTAAAATAAATCATAATTTTTCAAAATAATTCTATCTACCAAAACCTGTCTCACAAAACCCATAAGGCAAACGTGATTGATAACCCTAGATTTGGGTGAGACAGACTAGGCTGTGAAAATCAATTTAAGCTATTCCTGATTCTAATTGGATCCAAATCAACATAACTCTTTATGTGTAGGAACATAAAGATTTGGACCAATGGATGTTGGATAGCGGTTGCTCCAGACACATGACTGGGGATAAATTGAAATTCACCAAACTCAAGCTCAAAAACCTAGGCTCAGTAGCATTTGGCAACAATGCTACACTCAAAGTGATTGGGTCAGGTAATATTGAACTTAAATCTGACTTTGTTATTAAGAAAGTTCTTTTGGTTGAAAATTTTAAATTTAACTTGCTTAGTATAAGTCAATTATGTGATTCTGGATATAAAGTTATTTTTAACAATTCTAACTGTCTGATTAGAAACCTGCAAGACTCAGAAATCATGCTTAAGGGCACTAGGAAAAATAATGTTTACACTATAAACCTACCTCTAGTACCTAAATGCATGTTAACTTAGTTAGAACAATCAAACCTCTGGCATAGGAGATTAGGTCACACTAACCTGAGAATTATTTCAAAAATCACCCAACTTGGCCTAATTAAAGGTATTCCTAAAATTAAGAACCATGAAAACATAATATGTAAATCATATAATCAAGGTAAACAAACCAGGTCTAATCACAAACTAATTCAGTCTGACCTAACTCAAACCACACTTGAGCTCCTACACCTTGACCTATTTGATTCACATGGAGCCAAGTCACTAAGCGAAAACCGATACTGCTTAGTAATAGTTGATGATTACTCTAGGTTTACTTGGGTTAGGTTTCTAAAAACTAAAGATGAAACCCTGAACCTGTTCAATGACTTTTGTAAGTTAATTGAAAATCAAAACGATACTAAAATCAAAAGACTTAGGAGTGACCACGAGGGAGAGTTTGAAAATCAACGATTTGAGGAATTTTGTAAGGCAAATGGGTATATACACGAATTTTCGTGTCCTAGAACCCCCCAGCAAAATGGGATAGTCGAAAGAAAAAATAGAACCCTACAGGAAGCCGCTAGGGCTATGCTCAATGAATTCAACTTAGCTAACCAATATTGGGCAGAAGCAATTAGTACGGCTTGCTACATCCAAAATAGGGTACTAATTAACAAACGACACAATAAAACACCCTATGAATTATACTACCATAGACTTCCAAACCTACACTACCTAAGGGTCTTTGGGTGCAAAGTCCATATCCTAAACACCAAGGACTATCTAGGTAAATTCCAATCTAAGTCAACCCCAGGCATCTTCTTAGGATACTCAACAACAAGTAGAGCCTATAGGGTTTACAACAAACAAACTAAGAAAATTGAAGAAACAACCAATCTAATATTTGATGAAGAAATTAAGTCAAAATCTGATAATTCAGATCTAACTTCATCAAATACTGATCAAGAAGATAATGAACAAGCTGTTGAATCTTTAATTGAACCCATAAACGAACTAACTATTGAACCAACTAATGAGTCAATTGAACCAACTATTGAACCAATAATTGAACCAACTCAAATAGTTGAATCAAATAGTGAACCAAACCGACCAGCCGGACCTGAGGCTGAACCAAGTTCTAGAAAAACCAAGAAACCCAGACTCAGTCACCCAACCGATCAAATTGTGGGTGATCCAACTCTAGGAGTCAGAACTAGGTCTTCCTATAGAAATCTTAGTCAGATAGCAATGATTTCAAAAATTGAACCTAAGACTATAGAGGAAGCTCTACCTGATCCTGATTGGATCATAGCTATGCAAGAAGAGTTAGCCCAATTTGAGAGAAACCAAGTCTGGGAACTAGTACCTAAACCTGAGGGCAAATCCGTCATTGATACTAAGTGGGTTTTTAGGAATAAGTTAAATGATCAAGGAGAGATAGTCAGAAAATAAAGCCCGCTCAGTAGCGAAAGGATTCAGCAAGTAGAAGGGTTAGATTATGACGAAACCTATGCCCCGGTAGCTAGACTTAGTCCATTAGGATGTTATTAGCCTTTGCATCCCATAAAGGATTTAAATTATACAAAATGGATGTAAATTCAGCTTTTCTAAATGGATTCATTAAGGAAGAGGTTTATGTAGGACAGCCCCTGGGTTTGAGGACTTAGAAAGATCTGACCATGTTTACAAACTCACTAAAGCACTTTATGGACTAAAACAAGCACCTAGGGCCTGGTATGAACGCTTATCAACTTACCTAATTTCTAAAGAATTTAAACAAGGACAAATCGATTCAACCCTATTTATTAAAACCCTAGGAAAAGAAATCTTTATTGCCCAAATCTACGTCGACGACATAATCTTTGGGTCCACCAACTCAAATTTTTTAAAAGAATTCGTTAAAATAATGGAAAATGAATTTGAAATGAGCTTAGTTGGTGAGCTCAACTTTTTTCTAGGATTACAGATTAAACAAACTAGGGATGGAAACTATGTCCATCAATCCAAATATGCTAAAGAACTAATAAAGAAATTTAAAATGGATAACTCTAAAAGCATAAGTACCCCCATGGCCACCAACATAAAAATAGATAGTGACCCTGATGGTAAACCAGTAGACCTCAAACTCTATAGAAGTATGATTGGAAGTCTACTATACCTTACAGCCAGCAGACCTGATATCCTTTTTGCTGTAGGTATGTGTGCTAGATACCAAACCTGTGCTAAGGAAACGCACTTAGCAGCCCTAAAAAGAGTATTAAGATATGTTAAGGGCACCCTAAATGTAGGGATTTGGTATCCTAGGACTTCAACCTTTGACTTGTCAGGATACTCGGATTCTGACTACGCTGGTTGTAAATTAGATAGAAAGAGCACAAGTGGAAGCTGCCAACTGTTAGGAAATAGTCTAGTAAGTTGGTGCAGCAGAAAACAACACTGTGTAGCTCTATCCACAACTGAAGCTGAGTATGTTGCTTTAGGAGAGTGTGTAGCACAACTACTATGGATGATGCACACTCTTAAGGACTTTCAGCTTAACTACACCCATACTCAAGTCTTCATTGATAATATAAGCTCAATTAATCTAACTAAGAACCCAATCCAACATTCTAGAACTAAACACATAGAAGTTAAACACCACTTTGTAAGAGATCATGTAGCCAGGGGTGAAATAGTCCTTAAGCATGTAGACTCTAAGTCTAACTTAGCTGACATATTCACCAAACCCCTACCTGAGTCTAGGTTCAGCTCACTAAGAAGGCAGTTAGGATTATGCTTAGTAAAATAGGTTAACTCTACTTTTGGTTTTGTTACTGCATTACTTGATTTGAAAATCAATTTCTAAAAGAATTTTGAAACTGCTTTACTTAATTTCAAAATCAACTTTTACTTAGTTTGAAAAATCTTTTTCAACTTAGTTTTTTTTTCAAAAACTACCCCCTTCAAAACTAGGGCTTTTTCGTAAATGGACTTAGCCTAGGCCCTAACCCTAGAACTGCATGCACCTATAGATTTAGAAGCCAGCATCTCACAAGCACCTTAGGGTACTTTTGACTGATAACCTAGATGGGTTGAGATGCTTAGGTCATTGCCTTAATTCAAGATGTAGATCAGTGCATCTGCAGTAATTGGGGCACTAAATACAAATTAAACAGCAATCAGGTTAAGTGTCAAGTTTAAAAATCTAACTTGAACAGAACACTTAACTTGACTAACCCTAGCGAAAACTACTGTTTATAACAGTTAAGAAGTAGCTAATTGGGTTAGACAGGACCCTACAGAGATAATTGAAATTACTTTGGTTCAGTTTATATCTTGAATTGGTTCAGTACAACACGTTATTCTGTTATATACTTATGCAGTTTATTTTTTCTGCTATATTGCCTTATTTTGATATATGGCAAAGGGGGAGAGATAGGAAAGGAGAGAAGCTTTAAAATTTTGTTTAAATTTTTTTCAAAATTCAAAAACTTTATCATTTCTTCAAAAAGCTTAAGCTAAGTTTTTTCAAAACTGCTTTCAAAGTACTTAAGCTAAGTTTTTCAAAGCTGTTTTCAATACTTAAGCTAAGTTTTTTCAAATCTGTTTTCAAAGTACTTAAGCTAAGTTTTTTAAAAGCTGTTTTCAATNAGGACTTTAAGAACTAAAAATGGAATTTTGGGGCGTTACAATCCCCCATACCTTAAAAAGTTCGTCCTCGAACTTAGAATAATTCTGGATATCTCTCTCTCATGCTGTCCTCACGTTCCCAAGTAGCCTCTTCATGCTTTTGATTCTGCCAGATGACCTTCACTAGTGGCACTTCTTTGTTTCTTAATCTTTTAACTGCTTTGTCCACTATCTGTGTCGGTCTGCTCTCATAGCTAAGATCTTCTTGGATCTGTACTGACTGAGGCTGAATCACTTGGCTAGGGTCGTGAATACACTTCTTTAGCATAGAGACATGAAATGTACTGTGGATAGCTGACATATCCTCTGGTAAGTCCAGCTCATATGCTACCTTACCAACCCTCTTTATGATCTTGTAGGGTCCTATGTAGCGAGGACTTAGCTTGCCCTTTTTGCCAAATCTCATCACTCCCTTCATAGGAGCGACCTTGAGAAATACTGAATCTCCAACTTGGAATTCAAGTGGCCTACGGCGTGTGTCAGCATAACTTTTCTGTCTACTCTGGGCAGTCTCAATCCTCTGGCGGATCGTCTGGATAGCCTGAGTGGTCTCATCTATAAGCTCAGTCTGGCTGCCTAGTCCTGACTCCATCTCTTTCTTCTCACCAGCTTCTTGCCAACATATGGGTGATCTGCATTTTCT
This sequence comes from Boesenbergia rotunda, assembly GCA_024364735.1. Lineage (NCBI taxonomy): Eukaryota > Viridiplantae > Streptophyta > Magnoliopsida > Zingiberales > Zingiberaceae > Boesenbergia > Boesenbergia rotunda. The sequence continues at coordinate 28,060 of JAGFNQ010006283.1, read as the reverse complement.
GCCATACAATGCCTCATAAGGTGCCATCCTGATAGTGGCCTGATAGCTATTGTTGTAGGCAAACTCAGCTAAGCACAGAAATTTGCACCAACTGCCTTTAAAGTCTAACGCATAAGCCCTGAGCATGTCTTCTAAAATTGATTTACTCTCTCTGTTTGTCCATCTGTCTGGGGATGGAAAGCTGTGCTGAACTGAGTCTGGTGCCTAGGGCGTCCTGAACACACCTCCAAAAATGGGAGATGAACCGCCCGTCTCTGTCAGAAACGATCGACTTCGGAACTCCGTGAGTCTGATTACTTCTTTCACGTACAGCTGTGCTAACTGCTCTACGAATGCGGATAACTTGATGGGCTAGGAAGTGGGAAGACTTGGTCAATCTATCCACTATCACCCATATTGCATCGTGTCCATGGGTGGTTCTTGGAAGACCTGTGATAAAGTCCATGGATATTTCTTCCCACTTCCACTCTGGAATGGGAAGTGACTGTAGAACTCCTTCTAGTCTCTGGTGTTCTGCTTTGACCCTCTGGCAGGTCAAGCAGGTACTGATATATCTGGCCACGTCTTGCTTGAGTCCAGACCACCAGAATCTTTTCTTTAAATCTTGGTGCATCTTGGTAGAACCAGGATGCATAGAGTACGGGGTACTGTGGGCTTCTTCTAAAATATTCTTTCTTAGTTCCTCATCATTGGGGATGCAAAGGCGGTCTCCAAGATAGAGGATGCCACTGTCTGATACTCGAAACTCTGAATTTTCTACCTCTTGGATCCCCTGCTTGATCTTTCTGGATCTCTGGGTCTTGATCTTGCTTTTCTTGTATATCTATAAGCAGGGTTGACTCTAGGGTCAATGTAGAAAATTGCCCAACCATAACCTCGACTCCAAAATCTTTTATTTCTTTCTGAAGTGGTGGAGACAGTGATGATAGGGACATCAGTGCTGCACAGGATTTTCTGCTCAGTGCATCTGCCACTTTATTAGCTTTACCTGGGTGGTAGAGGATTTCACAGTCATAATCTTTGACTAACTCTAGCCACCTGCGCTGCCTCATATTCAGGTCCTTTGAGTGAAGAAGTACTTCAAATTTTGATGGTCTGTGAAGATTCTGCACTGCACTCCATACAGGTAGTGTCTCCAGAGCTTCAGTGCAAAGACCACAGCTGCTAGCTCAAGGTCGTGCGTAGGATAATTCTTCTCGTAGTCCTTGAGCTGTCTGGAGGCATATGCTATTACTTTACCGTCTTGCATGAGGACAGCTCCAAGGCCCATCTTGGATGCATCACTGTAGATGTCAAAGGCCTTGTCGCTCTCTGGAACAGTCAGGATGGGAGCACTAGTCAACCTTTTCTTCAGTTCTAGGAAGCTGTGCTCGCATTTATCTGACCACTCAAACTTCTGATTCTTTCTGGTCAGGGCTGTGAGTGGAGAGGCTATTCTGGAAAAGTCCTCCACAAATTTTCTGTAATATCCTGCCAGGCCTAAGAAGCTTCTGATTTCACTGGCATTCTTGGGTCTACACCATTTGCTGACTGCTTCTATCTTGGCTGGATCAACTTGAATGCCTTCTTTGGATACAATGTGACCTAGGAAGGTCACCTGATCTAGCCAAAACTCACACTTTGAGAATTTTACATAGAGCTTCTCCTGCTGAAGGATCTGCAGCACTATCCTCAAGTGTGTAGCATGGTCCTCTGGAGTCTGTGAGTATATGAGAATATCATCAATAAATACAATGGCGAATTTATCGAGATATTCCCAGAAGATGTGGTTCATCAGCTCCATAAAGACTGCTGGAGCATTGGTTACTCCAAAAGGCATTACTACAAATTCGTAGTGGCCGTATCTTGTCCTGAAGGCCATCCTGGGGATGTCACATTCTTTAACCTTTAGTTGATGATACCCAGAACGCAGGTCTATCTTTGAGAACACTGTAGCCCCTTTGAGTTGATCAAATAAATCATCTATTCTAGGAAGGGGGTGATAGATGTGTATACTGAAAGACATGCTTCTTTTATATATATGAACATCTTTATTTTGAAAAGAGAATCACAACCACACTAGGTGTCTGTTTATATTAGTACATACACGAAGTCCCATTGTTTTGTATTGTAGATAACATGGTGTGTGGTGTCACACGGAAGATCATGTTATCGGTTCCTTACTTAGCATAAATAGAGGCCCACAACTAAGATGGAATTGGACAACCCATCGGGATGGTTGTAGTGTAATTAGGTGTGGTTGGTCTTGACCATAGAATTACACTAGTGTGCTTTGAGTACATTGGGTAGGACCAAAACCCGAGGTTATCCAATTTGTACTGACTCGATAATTGGATAGGACCTCAAGATATTATTATGAAGTACGATCCCTTAATCCCAATATAATAACGGGCATATATTATTAACTATTATTTCTTTAATTTACCAATGGGCGAGATCTATTCTGTTAGATCGATAGGCCCAGTAAGTTGGGAGATAATATTAATAATATGATGTACCGTTGATTATTGACAGAATCCGTGTCCTGGTGAGTCGGGTTGATGATGCCCCCTTGATGAGCTCGAAAGGTTCATCATGCTAAACCCTGCAGGTGGATTTGATCCGGCATGATGATAAGGTCGAGTGGTACTAGTCAAGGATCCAGAAGTTAATTAATTTAAATTGTCAGTAATTTAATTAATTAACGGGCATTCGAAATCTTAAACACGGGGGGATGGACGACTTGTAATAAGTGGAACCCATATGTAAATATGGGAGTTGGTGAGGTAATTCAATGAGGGCCCTTTAGTGGAATGGATCCTCATTAATGGACTGGGTCCATTAGCAGGCCAAGATCCAACTCCTCCTCATGGTCCCTACCGTAGCCCTATATATACCCCATGATGGCATGAAACCAAGTTGATGAGTAATCTAATAGATCACTAAAAATCCTAATTTCTCCTCTTCTTCTCTCTCTCCTCCTCTTTGGCGTCGACTACTACTCCAAAGGTGAAATCTTCTCAAAAGAGAGAAGGTGGCTCATGAAAATTCTCTCCAAGGAGAGAATGTGACTCACGCATCTTCTCTAAGGTGAGAAGTGGTTCACGGCTTCCAAGGCGGCAATTAAATTGCAAGCTCATGGCAATTTAATTGCATGGCATGCAATTTTAATTGCCCTTGCAATTTTAATTGCATCACGGCAATTTAATTGCAAGGCATGCAATTTTAATTGCCTGATGGCAATTTAATTGCGAGAACGGCAATTCCTTCATGGCAATTAAATTGTCTCAGGCCTTTTTATCCTGAAGAAAGACAATTGCTTATAAATAAGGGATTTATCTCCAAGGCAAGGATATTGCCTCTCGCCTCACGGTCTCCAAGGCAGTTGATTTCCTCACGCCAATTTATCCTCAATGAAGACAATTGCCTTACGGCAATTTCTTGAGGCAAGGGAGAAAAAGGTCTCGGCAGCAATTTCTTGAGGAAGGGAGAAATTTGTCTGAAGGGCGAAAATTGTCTCGGCAATTTTCTTGGAGCAGAACGGCATATTGGGGAAAATCTGCTCACTGCAGATTGGAGTTCTCCAAGCAAGCGTAGGCGGCGGAGGAGAGGAATAGTAGAGTTTGTATTTGAATTATCTCCTTGGAGCGGCCGGCGGCATCCCTTTAGTTAGGGATTGGTTGGCGTAAGGAGAAGGGATCAACTTGGTGACCACAGTTCTTGGTAGATCGTCTCCCACACGACGTCCAAGAGGGGAGGGTTATACGGTAGAAGATCGTAAGGTAACGGAAGGTATATTCTTCCTTGGCTCTTTTCATTATGTGTCTTATTCATGCGCCTTGTCATTTCATATTTGTTATTTAATTATTTTGATTGCGAATCATAGTCAATAATTATTTAACTGGACCCCGACCATAAACACAAAAGTCGGCGATCAACTCGTCGCCTTTTCCGCGGTCGAACGGTCGAGCAAATTGCAAGACCAATTTTGGTAATTGGCTAAGTTGCAATTTGAATCGTTCGATACGGCACGAGACGGTCGATAGGAAACGACTCTCCATTCGGATTAAATTTTTTAATCTGTAGCCATAGAGAGGTCTCTTAGATCGACCAGGTATCCGCTTAGGAAACCCGCGAAGCCATACCCAACAACTGGTATCAGAGCTGAGGTTTCCGGCTTTGTGTGTTTGAGGATTGGTTAATTTTTGCATTTTCATACATTTTATTTAGCTGGATGATATGTGGATGTGCGTAGGCTATCTTTGTGTTGTAGACACGAGATTCCAACTTATCATGGCCAAATAATGATTGTGTGAATGGTTTTGCAAATTATTATAATTAATAAATCCTTGGGGTTGATAAGGTGACGATACGACTGGAGGCGCATTAGAGACCAAGGCCATGAAAGTTGGAAAATTTAGGATTTTCTATTTTTCATATGTTGGTTATGTGCTTGGTTGTGTGGTTGTGCTAGTAAAATTCCTCAAGATAATTTATTAAGTGGGAGAGGGACTTGAAGGGTCCCACGGCTTCCATTACAATTCGATAAGTGATGCGAACAAGTCTGCGTGTCGGCTCTGAGTGCCTTCCTCCCCATCGGATGGACTTGTTCTGCGGATCGCTGGGTCGAAAAAGACTATAGAAAATTATTAAAGAGCGTGTGTACTTCCCCATCGGAAGGCATATAATCAGAGATAATTTTCTTAGTGTCGTGTAATGGTGAACACTTAGATGCGAATAATAGTATCCTCCCCATCGGAGTCACTGCTATTATTTTGCAGAGCCGAAGTGAACCAACTATTAATCTTACTTGTCAAAAAGTTAGATTGACAAGATAGTAAGATTAATGGGTAAAACCTTCTCTTACGAATGTGGAAATTCGTATACGTCCACACCATCGTGGCATGCGAATTTCTCGGTGTTTAGAGGTGTTGGTTGATTTCGAAAATTTATTATTATGAGGAATCAATTTATTTTCGATTTCTAAAGTAGTGTGAGTTGTGATTCTCAAGATTTTCAAAATAGTTTTTAACCCACTAGCTACAATACTTAAGGAGAATAAACTTACTGGACCCAACTATATTGACTGGAAGAGAAACCTTGACTAGTCCTTACGGCTGAAGAGTACAAATTTGTGGTCACCGAAAAATGTCCTGATAAGCCTAGCGACAATTCTAGTGAAGGGCAGAAGGAGCATTACAAGAAATGGGTTAAGGCAGATGAGATGGCGCGGTGTTACATTCTGGCATCCATGTCGAATGTATTGCAACATCAGCATCAGGCCATGCCCACTTCTTGTGATATGATGCTGAACCTTCAGGAGCTCTTCGGGCACCAGAGTCATGCAGCTAGGCAACTGGCGATGAATAATCTGATGATGACCACTATGGTCGAAGGGACACCCGTGAGGGATCATGTCCTAAAGATGATGGCCCACCTCAACGAGATTGAGGTTCTTGGAGGATCTATCGACGGGGAATCCCAGGTCGATATAATACTCCAATCTCTGCCTAAGAGTTTTGAGCAGTTCCGGCTCAACTATAACATGAATAAGCATGAGTATACGTTGGGGAACTCCTGGGAGAACTCTAGGCGGCAGAAGGGCTCTTTCGTCAGAACTCGCAGGCCTTAATGACTCAAAGGGTTTCCTCTTCTATGCCGAAAGGCAGAAAGAAGAACAAACAAGGAGGGTTCAAGAAGGCAGCTACATCGCAGGAACATCGGACTAGCGTGAAGAAGCCGAAAGGCAAATGCTTCACGTGTAAGCAAACTGGACATTAGAAGGCGAACTGTCCCCGTTATCAAGACAAAAGTATATCTTTTTCTTTTGTCGTTGTAACATGCTTAGCGGAGTTATCTACCGGTACCTGGTGGGTAGATACGGATGCCACTACGCATGTCTGCAATTCTTTGCAGGGGTTCCAGGAAGCCCCACGACTAGCTAAAGAAAAAATACCGTCTATATGGGAAATGCTACGGAGGTGGCTACTATTGCAGTGGGAGTTATTTATTTATCTTTAGAAGATAAAGTTTTGGTTTTAAGATTGCTTTTATGTACCTAATATTTAGAAAGAACTCTGGTTCAGTTTCTGAAATAAATGATATTCTATTGCTTTTTATGAAAAGTGGAATAGAAAGATTATCTATTCAGGTACATTGATAGGCAATTGGTATACATTAGAACCAAAGTCTTCCATGATGCAAATAGTAACTAATAGCTCATCATCTAACCAAAGTAGGAGAAAGGTTCCTTCCGAGATGAACCAAACATACCTTTGGCGTCTAAGGCTTAGTCTTATTAACCTTAGTAGGTTTCAAAGGTTGATAGCCAATGGGCCCTCGGGTTCATTGGTGGTGGGAGACTTCCCGACCTTTGAATCTTACTTGGAAGGTAAGACGACCAAGAGGCCTTTCAAGGCCGAGGGGTATAGAGCCAAAGATATGTTAGACATGGTTCATTCTGATTAGTGTGGTCCTATGCCTATCCAGGATAGAGGTAGCTTTGAATACTTCATGAGATGAATATTCAAAGTTATGGATATGCATTTACTTGATGACTACAAGTCTGAATCTTTGATTAGTTCAAAGAATTCAAGACGATTGTGGAGAAACATCAAGGTAACAGTATCAAGACACTACGATCGGATCGTGGTGATGTGTACCTCTTGGAAAAGATTAGGACTTACTTATCAAATATTGGGATTCAATCCCAATTGACTGCAGCCGGTACACCCCCAATAGAATGGTGCAGTAGAGTGAAGGAAAAGGACTCTTATGGGGATAGGACAATGATGAGCTGCTCCGAGTTGCCAGATTCGTTCTGGGGATATGCTCTGGAAACGACAGCGTACATACTTGATACCATCTAGGTCAGTGCCTCCTACTTCCATGGAAGAGTATACTGGGCGAAAGCCAAGTCTAAGACATCTTCGGACATGGGATAGCTCAACATATGAGCTGAGAGGGGATACTGATAAGATTGGAATCTCGTGCGCTTGTTCGTAGGCTATCGTAGAAGAATGAAAGGTGATTCTATAGTTCTAAGGATCAGAGGGTAATCGTTGGGACGAATACCAGATTCTTAGAAGAAGACTATGTGATGAACCACAAGCCCATTTGTAGACTAGTTCTTGAACAATTAAGAGGGGATGTTCTGACCTAAGTACCAACTATACAAGAAGAAATACCACAAGTCACTGCACCGCGTGTCATAGAAGATACACAGGTGGTACCTCATTGTAGTGGGAGGGTTGTTAGACAACCAGAAGGATTCATGTTCTTGGGAGAGTATTCAGACTCGGTCCTGGGCGACCATGAATCATGATCCCTAGACCTATGACAAGGAACATCTGCTTTGAAGAGATAATCCAGTTATATGGATTTGTTCAAAGTACGGATGAGATTTGTGTATGTAAGAATTGTGACAGAAACGTAGTGGTATTCTTGTACTATACGTAAATAATATTTTGTCAGTTGGCAACAATGATAAATTTTATCAGACGTAAGGGTATGGTTGTCCAAACAGATGATATGAAGGACTTAGGAGAAGCAGGACATATCCTTGGCGATCAAAGTTCTAAGAGATCACCAGAGAAGGATGTAATACTTATCCTAAGCTTCATATAGAGACAGTGTCTTAACTCGTTTTAGCATGGAAACCTCCAAGAAAAGTTTTGTACTTTTTAGTTGTGGAGCTACTCTATCTAAGGAGATATGTTTAGATTATCAAAGGAGATAGAGCAGGTAATGACGGTTCCTTTAGCATCAGCTATAGGAAGTCTCATGTATGCTAAAAACGAGACCGGATATCTACTTTGCAGTGGGCATGGTTAGCAGATATCGGAGTAACCCAGGTTAAGGAAATTGAATTATGGTAAAAGCCTATATTAGTGCATGAGAAGGACTAAGGATTATAAGCTGGTTTACCCGACAGACCAATTCCCTATGGGTTATACAGATACAGACTTCCTATCAGATAGGGGCGAACGTAAGTATTCCTCGGGGTTTTGTGTTTACTTTTAGGAGGTAGAAGCGTAGTTGGAGGAGTGTCGCGCAGCGACTGCGTGATGGACTCCACCATGGAAGCTAAGGATGTGGCATTCTTTGTGACAGCCAAAAGGAAACTATATGGTTCAGGAACCTCAAGATGAACTTCGATGTGATTCCTGGTTTGCTCAAAGTTATCACATTCAGTTGTGATAAACAAATGGTGCAGTTGCAAACTCGAAGGAATCACGAGCTCATGAGGCGAGTAAACACATAAAGCGCAAGTACCTCCCAGGAGAGGAAAAGCTGTAAGTTGCCTAGATTATATCAGAAGACAACCTGTGAGATCTTTTCACTGAGGCCTTGATAGCAAGAGCTTTAGGCATGTGGAGGATCAAGGAGTCAGATGTATGACATTTTGAGGGCAGCAAAGTCTTTAAGTATAAGTGGGAGATTGATAGATGTGTATACTGAAAGACATGCTTCTTTTATATATATAAACATCTTTATTTTGAAAAGAGAATCACAACCACACTAGGTGTCTGTTTATATTAGTACATACACGAAGTCCCATTGTTTTGTATTGTAGATAACATGGTGTGTGGTGTCACACGGAAGATCATGTTATCGGTTCCTTACTTAGCATAAATAGAGGCCCACAACCAAGATGGAATTGGACAACCCATCGGGATGGTTGTAGTGTAATTAGGTGTGGTTGGTCTTGACCATAGAATTACACTAGTGTGCTTTGAGTACATTGGGTAGGACTAAAACCCGAGGTTATCCAATTTGTACTGACTCGATAATTGGATAGGACCTCAAGATATTATTATGAAGTACGATCCCTTAATCCCGATATAATAACGGGCATATATTATTAACTATTATTTCTTTAATTTACCAATGGGCGAGATCTATTCTGTTAGATCGATAGGCCCGGTAAGTTGGGAGATAATATTAATAATATGATGTGTCGTTGATTATTGACAGAATCCGTGTCCTGGTGAGTCGGGTTGATGATGCCCCCTTGATGAGCTCGAAAGGTTCATCATGCTAAACCCTGCAGGTGGATTTGATCCGGCATGATGATAAGGTCGAGTGGTACTAGTCAAGGATCCAGAAGTTAATTAATTTAAATTGTCAGTAATTTAATTAATTAACGGGCATTCGAAATCTTAAACACGGGGGGATGGACGACTTGTAATAAGTGGAACCCATATGTAAATATGGGAGTTGGTGAGGTAATTCAATGAGGGCCCTTTAGTGGAATGGATCCTCATTAATGGACTGGGTCCATTAGCAGGCCAAGATCCAACTCCTCCTCATGGTCCCTACCGTAGCCCTATATATACCCCATGATGGCATGAAACCAAGTTGATGAGTAATCTAATAGATCACTAAAAATCCTAATTTCTCCTCTTCTTCTCTCTCTCCTCCTCTTTGGCGTCGACTGCTACTCCAAAGGTGAAATCTTCTCAAAAGAGAGAAGGTGGCTCATGAAAATTCTCTCCAAGGAGAGAATGTGACTCACGCATCTTCTCTAAGGTGAGAAGTGGTTCACGGCTTCCAAGGCGGCAATTAAATTGCAAGCTCATGGCAATTTAATTGCATGGCATGCAATTTTAATTGCCCTTGCAATTTTAATTGCATCACGGCAATTTAATTGCAAGGCATGCAATTTTAATTGCCTGATGGCAATTTAATTGCGAGAACGACAATTCCTTCATGGCAATTAAATTGTCTCAGGCCTTTTTATCCTGAAGAAAGACAATTGCTTATAAATAAGGGATTTATCTCCAAGGCAAGGATATTGCCTCTCGCCTCACGGTCTCCAAGGCAGTTGATTTCCTCACGCCAATTTATCCTCAATGAAGACAATTGCCTTACGGCAATTTCTTGAGGCAAGGGAGAAAAAGGTCTCGGCAGCAATTTCTTGAGGAAGGGAGAAATTTGTCTGAAGGGCGAAAATTGTCTCGGCAATTTTCTTGGAGCAGAACGGCATATTGGGGAAAATCTGCTCACTGCAGATTGGAGTTCTCCAAGCAAGCGTAGGCGGCGGAGGAGAGGAATAGTAGAGTTTGTATTTGAATTATCTCCTTGGAGCGGCCGGCGGCATCCCTTTGGTAAGGGATTGGTTGGCGTAAGGAGAAGGGATCAACTTGGTGACCACAGTTCTTGGTAGATCGTCGCCCACACGACGTCCAAGAGGGGAGGGTTATACGGTAGAAGATCGTAAGGTAACGGAAGGTATATTCTTCCTTGGCTCTTTTCATTATGTGTCTTATTCATGCGCCTTGTCATTTCATATTTGTTATTTAATTATTTTGATTGCGAATCATAGTCAATAATTATTTAACTGGACCCCGACCATAAACACAAAAGCCGGCGATCAACTCGTCGCCTTTTCCGCGGTCGAACGGTCGAGCAAATTGCAAGACCAATTTTGGTAATTGGCTAAGTTGCAATTTGAATCGTTCGATACGGCACGAGACGGTCGATAGGAAACGACTCTCCATTCGGATTAAATTTTTTAATCTGTAGCCATAGAGAGGTCTCTTAGATCGACCAGGTATCCGCTTAGGAAACCCGCCAAGCCATACCCAACAGGGGGTACTTGTTCTTGATGGTTACCTTGTTCAGAGCTCTGTAGTCTATGCACAGACGCATAGACCCATCCTTCTTCTTGACGAAAAGTACAGGAGCTCCCCAGGGTGAATGACTCGGGCGGATGAAGCCCTTGTCTGGTAGCTCCTGGAGTTGCTCTTGTAATTCCTTCAACTCTGCTGGAGACATACGATAAGGTGCCTTCGAAATTGGGTTGGTTCCTGGGGCCAACTCAATTTCAAACTCAATTTCCCGATTGGGAGGGAGTCCTGGTAACTCTTCAGGAAACACCTCAGGATAGTCACAGACTACCCTCACTTCTTCTCCCTTCAATCCTTCTCCTTGACTCGCATCCACTATATGAGCTAGAAACCAGAGCACCCCTTCTCTGACATTCTCTGAGCTTGTAAGGTAGGTAGGAACCTATTTATCTTTCTCCTTGGGTCTCCAATAAACTCAACCGAAGGTTCTGCTTCTGGTGTGAACTTGACTTTTTCTTGCGGCAGTCTATAGAAGCATTATACTTGCTCAAGAAGTCCATTCCTAAAATGACATCGAAATCCTTCATCTCAAGGACTAACGAGTCACTGTAGAGCTCTCGGTTGGAAATCTAGATTGATACTGCCCTTAGCCTCTCAGTAGAGGCCATTACTTCCCCTGACGGTGAGGTTGTTAAGAACTTCATCGTTCAACCTTTCTGGTGGCCTTTATACTGTTTAAGTAGTGCTCAGTGATCAAAGCACTACTTATTAGTTCCTCGGAGGTTTGCAGCCTCTTAACACCGCTAGCCCCCCTTCAATGCTATCTCAGGCCTTAACATCTTGAGCATTAGCCTAACTATCTCTTTTTCTGTGCTAACTAGCTCTGGGCACAGATGAGCTAACCGCTTAAACATCTTCACTGCTTCATCCACAGATAGTTCTCCTTGTCTGAACTCCGTGAATTCATCATAATGCTTGTTGGTTATTTGCATGTGAGAGTATTCTTCGAAGAACTCAGTCTCGAAGTCGGCCCATGTCATCTGGCTGACATTTCTCTTGGCCTTGACTCTCTTCCACTATATTCTAGCATCTCCCGTAAGGCAGAAAGATGCACACTTTATCTTCTCTACCTCATGCCAGTCCAGTAGCCCTACTATTCTTTCCAACGTTTTGAACCATGCTTAAGCATCCCATGGTTTGCTTGTGCCTGGGAAGTTCCCTGGCTTCAGTTTCTCCTACTGAATGAGGTACGCTTCTTGCCTTCTAGGAGCTTGCTCCTCGTTTTGGGCCTTTCTAGGACGTCCTCAAATGTATAACTTAACACTTAATGGTAATGTTCCCAAACTTGCTTTAGGATACAACAAGACCTTGGTCTTGATTCTTATCTCATTTCTTAGTCCTAGAACTCGTTCTAGGGCTTAGTAAGACCTTGGTCTTACTCAAAACTTTTATCAAGCACCATGCGTGTCATAATCCCAAAACTTACTTTTGGGCAAATCAAGTAAGTACTTAAGCATTTCTCTAATATCCATTCTAGGGATTAAACATGATTCCGTGGTACTAAGGTATTAAACATGCTTCTTGTTTTATGCACATATGAGTAAGTACTTAAGCATTTCTCTATACTGAAGTTAAGTAAAGGAGCAAAAGAAAAACTGAAACTTAAAGCTTTCTTACTTGAAGACGGCAAGGTTGATGCTGATGTGTGTGTGATGCTGGAGAATGGGAACTGCTCTGATACCACCTGTAGCGACCCGCCTTCTCCTGCCTTAGACGGATCGTTACTTCTGTCCACTTCTCGACTCTAATGCACGACTAAAGAAAAAAATGCGGAAATCTTTTTATTTTCTTTTAACTTCATCTAGGGATGATATTCTAACTCTAATAGTCATGCATGATACCATGTCACACTTTCTTTCTCAAAAACTCCTAAGATGAAACTTATTGAAACTTGCCTCGCCCAACTCAACTTTCGGGTATCAGTCGACTGGTACTGTACCAGTCGACTGATAAGCCTGAAAACAGAATTTTCAGATTTCGACACTTGCTTCAAAAGTCCACCAAACCTATACTTTCGAGCCAGATAGAATCATGACACCATTTCTATACTCTAGGCCAGTTTTCCAATCAATTTAGCCAATCAAAATGAATCCATAAACTTGAAATTTGGACTTTTGCGGAAGAAAATAAGCTATTCAAGTTTATATGAACTTTAACATTAGAATTTGTACCAATCTTGACTCCTATGCATTCATAACACCAAATACATGTTCTATAACCTTGCTAAAGCATTATGAAATTGGATGCAACTCTTCTAAACATATTTAAGCAATAAAACTTGATTCAAAGAGAAATTAGTACTATCTTGGCACATGCATCTATATTTCTAACAAAGTATCAATATTTCCAACTACTCACACTTCTACTCATCCAATGCCATCATAAGGATATATATGCTAAATGAAATGACATGGAATCTTCACCCTAAGAAATTGAGTATGTAAAACTATTCAAAGCTTAAATGTTCACTAAACTCCATAAAGCAAGAACTTGAAATTTGAATAAACTATAACATTGTAATTCAAATAACTAAATTGTCTCGTCTCAAAGATCTCTCCAAAATCAGCCACCACACACACTTTACTCAGCACCGCCTCATCGCCTTCCTTCAGAATTGCTTGCCTTTACCTTTATCTGCAGTAAGAGGAAATGCAACTAGTAAGCAAAAAGCTTAGTAGGTACTATCTAGCTCACAAAATCTCGAAATGTGCAAACATGCTTCTTGAACAATATGAAAATCATATGAGATACTTATATGCTTGAAAGAAAACTAAGAACATGTATAACTCAAAAACATGCATACTCAAGCATTAATAAATCTCGATTTATTTTTTCTTGGCTCAACTTGAAACTTTAGCTATTCTTTAACTTTTTTTTTTGAAAACTCTTTAAACTTTAGAAACTTTGCTAAAGCATATACTTGAAAATAATAATCACTTGGATCCACTGAAGACGTAAGTACCATCTGATGCGCGTTCCCTAAAAGGTTGGGGTAGCGAGCCACCAATCCTAATAGAGCAGACCTTGGTCTACCAGGGCCAAGACCTTGGAATTGGACACCTGGATTTCTTTAACGACGCCCTTGGACGCCGGGTACTGGCCTTAGAAAATAAAATAGCTTTTCTTTCTTTTCTTTCTTATCTGTAAATGCCTTGGCATTTTCTCGAGCACCTTGCGTGCTAAAATCCCTAAGTCTTGACTTTTGGGGATTTCTTAAGGCCTTGGCCTTTTCTTTTCTTATCTTTATCTTCTCTTTTCTTTTCTCATAACTTTTCTTAGCCCTAATCTCATATAGGGTGCTTAATCAACTTATACAAACATATAATGAACTAATATCACATGCCAAAAATCATAAACCAAAGAAACTATCTCTTCTAAAACTTTTAAAGGAAATTCTCGTGGAAAAACCGCCTCTTACTGCAGGTGAGCAGTACTTACTTTGATATCTTGGACTTACAACCAAGATTGACGTCTAGGACTCGGGAGAAACTTGAGATCTCGGAGAATTCTTCGCGCCTACGCGTTCTCCTCGTCGAGACGAATACAACGCTTCGCTTTCTTTGATCCCTCCTTGGCCGGCGCCCCTTGGAAGAGAGGAGAAGGGCTTGGGCGTGCGTGCGTGAGAGGGAGAGGCTGCTTCGCGCGGCTAGGGTGAGGAAGAGAAACCCAAAATTCTAATTTCCTCTCTTAACTTATCTATTTATACTTATGGGGGCGGATTGACCTAACCACACCTTAAATATATATCTCTCCACCCTTTGTTGTGCTTGATACCCTAGCCTGGCTGGTCGCGCGCTTGCCTGGTCTCCTGCTGGTCGCGGGTTCGAACCCCCGGCTGCCCTTAAACGTTTTCCCCTTTTTTTTTTTTATATATATACTAAACGAACTCGGAAAATTCCATAAAAATATTCTAAAAATCCCTAAAAATATCTAGAATATTTCTAAACCATTTTTAAATAATTCTAAGGACTTTAAGAACTAAAAATGGGAATTTTGGGGCGTTACATTGTCCTCCAGTATCCGAAATCTTTATTGTCGTAAGGAGCTGGAGTGTAGATGTCATCCCCAAATTTGTCTTCCATCTTTTTCCCTCTAGCTTTCTTTGCTCCCTTGGCGGTTATTCCAATCAAGAGCGGACTAAGCTCTGATACCACTTGTTAGATCGATGTCGATTTCTAGAGGGGGTGAATAGAAAATCTCGGCTTTCTTCTTCCTACGTTGTTAGTTGCGCAAGCGAAAATACAATAAAACAAAATTAACAACGTAAACAATGCCAACAATACCGATTTTACTTGGTATCTGTAACGACCCGGAAAATTCTCATAATATTTTTCTTGAAATATTAAGCATGTCTAGATAATTTTCCGAATGGCCTAGAAATATTAATACGAACCTTAGCCTAAAAGCCATAGTTTTCACATTTAAATTGAGAAACTAAGTACTAAGGGGCCTTATAGGGGCTTTCTAGTTCCATTATTATGGGTGGTTTTTAGGTAGAATTTATTATAAAAATAGATGGATTTTAATGAAAAATATTAACATAATTATGGTGGATTTTTAATGAATTTTCAAAAATAATAGGAAATAAATTAAAAATAAAATAGAAAATTAGTGCATGCACCAAGGATTGAACCTTGGACCTCTTGTACAACCAAACATGCACTAACCAATTCACCTAGCAAGGGAGTGCTATGAGAGAATGAAGTGGATATTAGTTAAGGTGTAGGAAATGAAGAGTCATCAAGGGAAGAGACACCATGACTCTTCATTTACCCATTTTTAAAGAGGTATAAAGGTGGCAAGGAAGTTACAACTTCCCTTCTCCTTTTCATTTTCTTCTTCCTCCCCTTCTAGCCGAAAACTTCAAGCCCTCTTCTCCCTTGGAAGAAGTTCACATAAGCCTCATCTTGAAGATCTAAGGCCCCCCTAGAAGGATACAAGGACTAAGGGAGAATTTAGAGACAAGGAGGTTCTATTGTTGTCTTCTATTCAAAGTTTGTAAGCAAGATCAAGGAAGGTAAAACCCCCTCACCTGTGGTATGATGGTTTTCAAGATATTTATCATGATCTAAGTTTTGTTGGCATGATATGTTGGAAAAATCCATGATTAGGGCTTATGGAAGTTTCGGCCAAGGCTATTGCTTGGGCTTAGGGATGATGTAAATTTTCCTTTGTGCTCTTAAATGTTTCATGATGTTATGTAAGGCATAGATTATGATCTAGGGAAATTTTTGATACCCTATTAACCCTCTAGGGTTTCGGCCACATCAAAGTCAAGGGGCTAGGGGAAAACTCCAACCTCTCCAAGCATGATTAATATGTTCCTTATGATACCTTATGGGTAAAAATGGTGTTAAATGAACTTTTCCATGGGCTTGTTACCCTTCTAGGGTTTCGGCCAACCCTTGCCTTAGGCCTAGGGCTTGGGGTTAAGTCCAATCAAGGGTTTAAATGATTTTTCTATGGCATGATATGTAAGTAAGGGATGTTAATCATGATCTAGGCAAATTTTCCATGGACCCATGGTCCTTAGGACTTTCGGCCAAGACCCAAACCTAGGGTTTGGTTTGGGTTAAGGTCTCAAGAATGCATGTTATAAGTTACCATGATGCTAGTACATTTTGAAGCATGATGTAAGGGCCTCCATGTGATTAAAATCCTAGTTTATGTGTCATATAACATGACTTTGTATGGTTGATGTTATGTTATGTTTAATCATGAATATTTAGATCATATGCCATGAATACATGTAATTGATGTAGGAGTAAGTTATGATAAATATAATGACGCATGAATATTGGTAAATGCTTATAATGGATTTATGATTCATGAAGATATATACATGTTTTATGATGAATGCTATGAACCCTAGTAGTATGTGTTAGGTTTATATGTAGCTTATCGTCCATGTCTTATGATGAATACTAGGATTATGTATGCTAGGTGAAATGTATCATGTATGAGGTGTATGTTTATTATGTATCATGATCATGCAAGCTTGATGAACCCGGATAAGGTTATGACTAGAACCATGATTATGCATGTCTGTCCTATGTTATGAATAAAGAATGATAAGTATGAATGAAAATGATAGTTATGCCTTAAGTATGAATGATAAGTATGAATGATGAAGGCATAACGATGATATGAAATAAGTATGAATGATAAGTTTGAATGACAAGTATGAATGATGAAGCATGCATGTTTATTTTTATGAATGGGGCTTGTACCGGACCGAAGTAAGGGTCCAAGGGATGGGCACCTTAAGAACGCCCCAGTTCTGGACTACCGAAGTTGTCCACGGTTCTGGCACTATCGAAGCTGTGTAACAGGGATGGGCACCTTAAGAACGCCTCGGTTCTAGGACTACTGACTATGCAGTCCTTACCCTAGTAGGTTGAGGCTAGCTACCTCATATCTACTTAGGGATGCGCGCTTATGATGTATGTATTGTTGGATCGAGAATTGCGAGAGAGGGGGGGGGGTGAATGTCGCAAATCGTTCGGATTTAAAAGAGCAAGTGCACAGCGGAATAAAATAGAGTAAAACAACGCTAACACGATCGTCTTACTTGGTTCGGAGCCTAGGTCGACTCCTACTCCAAGGCCCACGGTCGTTGACCGTTTTCTGCGGGCAATTCTATAAGTTCGCAAAGTTTACAAATAGATTTTACAATAAGGCAGAATAGTAAACTTTAAATACAGAGCTCTTCGTTATCGACGTCCGATGTAGATCAAAGTTTCGGAGCAGCAGGACGTCGTCAGCTTGAGTTGGAAGATTTCTGAAGCGTGTCGCGGAAGCAGAAGAGCGCAGAAGCGTCGAAGCAATTGATTATTTTGAAGAGGGTCGAGGCCCTCTTTATATAGGGCAGGGGGCGCCCGACATGCGCGGGGCGCCCCCCCCCCCCACGTGGCTCTTGATCCGGTGATGCTCCAGTCAAAGCTGATCTCGTTATCTTCGGGATTGTATTTGACTGGGGCGCCCGACGCGCACGGGGCGCCCGATTGACCGGTCAAACTTTATCACCGAGGCTTCGCGAGGGTGAGCTGCAGCCGCCTTCAGTGGCGTGGCACAGTGGGCGCCCGAGACATGCGGGGCGCCCGACACGCGGGGCGCCCGACACACGCTGCTGTCGGGGCGTTTACCTCTCTGCTGACTTTGGGTTGACTCTGGGGCGCCCGACACATCCGGGGCGCCCTGCTCAGCTACGGCCTCACTCCTTTGAGGCTCTCTGAGCTGCAGAAACACAGTCCTTCGGTCCTGCATCCAGGGTTAGTCCAAAACAGCAAATAATAAGTTAGTTAAAACAGCCTTAGCTGTCTTGGTTCTGACTTTGGATCTCCAAAATGGAGCCCTAGGTCGAACCGACGCCTAATGTTCCCTCTAGGGGAACGCGTCCTCACCTACTCCTCTCGGGAGAATTTACCTGGTGCCAACCGATTTCACCAGTTGGACTTTTGCCCAGCAGCCCTTCGCCAGGTCTTGGTTTTCGCCCAGCATCCCTTCGCCAGGACTTGGTTTTCGCCTAGCAGCCCTTCGCCAGGACTTGGTTTTCGCCCAGCAGCCCTTCGCCAGGACTTGGTTTTCGCCCAGCATCCCTTCGCCAGGACTTGGTTTTCGCCCAGCATCCCTTCGCCAGGACTTGGTTTCCTGACAGCCCATCGTCAGGTGCCTAGCAGCCCTTCGCTAGGACTTTGTTTCCTGCACACTCAAGCAGCATTGTTAGACAACAAATAACCCTTAACTTTGAATCCTTTGCCAATATCAAAACAAGGTTCGATCTGGTGCTTCCTGCACCAACAATCTCCCCCTTTTTGATTATGCCAACACAATTCAAAGTTAAGGAAAAAGATAGCAGTTAAGCACAAAAGGTTTAAGCAATGAGGTATAACTATTTATGAATAGAATAAATGTAGAGTTGAAAAAAATATTTATTTTTCATACTCCCCCTAAAACCCTGAATACTTGTATTTACAACTCTTAACTTTGACCTTTCCTCCCCCTTTGACATATATCAAAAACAGGCATGGGTGAACAAGGTATCTAACAGGGATTTATGTGTTTTTCTAAGTGCTTCATGTTTTTGACAAAGTATTTCAAAAACAGAGTAAGAATATTTTCAAAACTTTTTACACTTAGATAATTTTCAAGTATAAAGCAAGTACTTTTGAGAAGTTTGAAAAATTAAGTATCAGGTACTTGGTTTAAAAATAGTTAAGTACTAAACTCATTTAAATACTTGAAATAAATTTTTGAAAGGAATTGTTAAGTACTTAGAAATAATTTTTGAGAAGGACTTAGAAATAATTTTTGAAAGAAATAGTTAAGTAATTGGAAAAAAAAGTACTTTTTAAAAAATATATTTGTAGGCAAATCTTTAAAAGCTTCACGCACTTGGAACACTTTTGCTTTGAAAAATATTTATACTTTTTTGAAACATTATATTTTGAAAAATAGCAGTACTTTTTGAAAGATATTATGTATTTTTGAAAAATCTAAGTACTTTTGAAATAAATTAAGATTTGAAACACATAAGTACTTTTACAAAAGTATTTAGACTTTGAAAGATATAAGTAATTTTGAAAAGACTTAGACTTTGAAAAGTATAATTAATTTTTGAAAAGGATTATGCATTTTTAACACAAAATATTTTACTTGACTAGGTTTCTTTTCCAGTCTGACACAATCCTAGGAAACCTTGTTGACTACAAGGACATTTTCCTAAGTGTCCTGGAATATTTTCTCCAACCCAAGTAAATATTATAAAATTAATTTCATAAGCCACAAGAATTTTGTAAAATAATAGTATTTTGACAGAAAAATTATTTAAGTTTTCAAAAGAATTTTGAACTTGCAGTGCATGAAAACATATAATTTTTGAAAATGTTCAATAATTCTTTTAATTTCATCTCCCCCTAAACTTGACCCTGTCCTAGGAAGCTTGTTGACTACAAGCGATCTTCCTCTGAGTTTTAGGGTTTGATTTAAATTATAAGAATTATCTAATAACTTCAACACAAATAATTACCAAAAAAAATTTCAGAAATTCTTCTTTTGAATCAAACTCCCCCTAAATTTGACAAATCCTAGGAGTCCTAGTCGATCATGAAGTGGACCTTCCTCTGTGTCTTTAGGGTTTATTAAAAACAAAAGAATAATTTTGAATAATCTTCTGAGTATGAAACTTTCAAGGAGATAAATTTTTGACACCTCAATTTGAAGTAATAATAATAACACAGTTTTTGAAAAGAAATATTTTGAAATGATAATAATTTTTCAAAGAGATAGTAATATACCAAGAATTTTGAGTAATTTTTGAAGGCCTTATTCTGAAATGATACTAAATCGGGTTTTGAGACTAAATCTAAAAAGAACTCCCCTTGACTTGTCTTAACTTTATCTAAGTGCTTGAAGGGTCTTTAGCATTAACTAGGTTTGACCATGTTTGACTCAGTTGACTAAGGTTTAACCATGTTAATCATGGTTTGACTATGTTGAAATTATTCTCTGAATGAAAACACAACATAAAAGAATTTTTAATTTGAACTTAATTTTCCTGTCTCACCCAATCTAGAGATTTCAAACAGTTAGCCTTAAAAGTTCTTGTGAGACAGGTTTGAAGGTAAAAATAATTTTAAAAAAATATTTAACTTTGAAAAAGAATAAAAAAAATGTTTATTTTTGAAAAAGTATAATTGACTTCGAAGACAGATTTGAATTTGAAAAAGAGTGATTTTGAAAAAGAATTTTTGAAAACAGGTTTGAATTTATAATTATTTGAAATTTGTGTTAGATTCGAATTTGACATAAGATAATTTGAATTTGAATTTCAGAAATTGGCTTCCAGGTCTTGGCGAGGCACTAGGCCTTCTTTGGCCGTAGCCTTATGGGATCATCCACCCTTTCCTTGACAAAGCCTTTTAATGAAATTTCATTTTCAAATTAAATTAGGTCATTTTCTGGTCTAACTAGCTTGGGTCTTGGATCGGTAGCTTCGGCTGGTTTCACCAGTCTAAAGAGACCAAGTAGACTTGATCTTATTAGAGTTGGTTTCCCCAACGTACTATCATCTCACCTCCTCCCAATACTATGTTGTCAAATTTCAACTAATTAGTTAAGTCCTTAAGGTATCTAGTCCTATGAATAGCCAAGACAAAACTTCAGATAATGTCATAGTGAGGAGAAATTTCTGGATTTTCTAAGTTTGCAAAATTATTAATCAGTTTTTCTTGTATATCAATTTTAATTTTCAAAGTCTCATTTTCTTGTCTTAACATTTTGAATTTTGACTTTGCTAATATACATGATTTCATTAAGTTATCTAAGCATGCATCCATATCTAAATTTGACCAAGGGAGATTAATTAATCTATCAGTATTCAAGGTAAAGAGTGGATTTGGATGTAAATTATAGTTACCCATTTTGGTTGGTTGCCCTGGATCTTTGTAATGTTTATCTGTGCATTCCTCTTTGTAATGCCCAACCTCCTGACACTTGAAGCATTGAATGCGACTCTTGTTCTTTCGTGCTTTTGGAGCTCGTTCCTTTGTCACCGTCGGTGGTATCGTTTGAATCTTTCGAGTAGGACACTTAGTTTGGTAGTGCCCTCTCTCCCTGCATATATAACAAATTATATGATTTTTAAAATTCAAATTTGTAATTTTACCTTTTGATTCCTTATTAGGAATCTCCCCCTTAATTGTTGCTGTCTCGGATCTAAATTCATCTTCTGATTCCGTGTCTGAGTCAGACTTGGGTACCGGTTGAAGCTCCTTCTTTGGTGGTTCTCTTGGAGTTTTCCCTGCAAAAGTTATACCTTCCTCGACCATTGCAGTATCAGCTTGATTATTTAATTCTAATTTAGAAAAGAATTTGAAATTGGTTACCATCTCAGTTAGTTCGTCGTCTGATTCTGCTGGTTCGATTTCGACTCTGGGTTCAGGTTCAGACTCTGACTCGTCTGTCTGTGCTTGGACCGAGAGTGCGAGATAACTTACCTGATCTTCTTCTTCATCTGAGATTTCTTGATGAAGATTGATCAATTTCTCCCAAATTTCTCTAGCACATCCAATGAACCGACTAGCTTGAGTTGTTCGTTAGTTAGGCCGCATTGTATGATTACAGTCGCCTTTGCATCTGCCTCGATCTTCCTCAAAGTTGATTCGTCCAATTTCTCCCAGGCGATCGACATACCATCTTCTGTAGGTACTGTAAACCCCGTTTGGAGGATCATCCATATGTCCATGTGGGCCTTCAGAAGGGACTCCATTTGATTTCTCCAAGAATTGAAGTTCTCGCCGGAGAGGAGTGGTGGACGGATGCTATTCCATTCTTGGTTGGCCATAAAATAACTCTTGCACACAAAAGAACGAACAAAATGTACCAAGACTTGGTCTTGGATTAGTAGTGCGGGAGAAGAAGAAAAAAATTTGCCTAAAGAAATTGCACGAATTTCGAGGTAGAATAATAATAAAATAATAAAAAAAATTTGAGACAAAATTTTGGAAATGAATATTTTGATTAATGGTGAAAAATAAGAGTTAAAAGATTGCTCGAATTAAAGTGGCACGAATTTCGAGAAATAATATTAAAATAATAATAAAAAAAATTTATGACATTTTAAGAATTGTTCGTTTTATTAATTCAGACTTATGGTGAAAAGATGAAAATTCAAAAAAAGGCGTAAGGATATTTTAAATCCACCTACAGATATTATTTATATAAATAAAAAGCGAACGAGATTGAGTTGCGTTGATTAACAAAAAAAAAGAAATAAAATTAAAAAAATTCGTAAATCCGAAAAAACTTTCAAACTGGTGGTTGCACCAAGTTTGAACTACCCCGCTCTGATACCACTTGTTGGATCGAGAATTGCGAGAGAGGGGGGGTGAATGTCGCAAATCGTTCGGATTTAAAAGAGCAAGTGCACAGCGGAATAAAATAGAGTAAAACAACGCTAACACGATCGTCTTACTTGGTTCGGAGCCTAGGTCGACTCCTACTCCAAGGCCCACGGTCGTTGACCGTTTTCTGCGGGCAATTCTATAAGTTCGCAAAGTTTACAAATAGATTTTACAATAAGGCAGAATAGTAAACTTTAAATACAGAGCTCTTCGTTACCGACGTCCGGTGTAGATCAAAGTTTCGGAGCAGCAGGACGTCGTCAGCTTGAGTTGGAAGATTTCTGAAGCGTGTCGCGGAAGCAGAAGAGCGCAGAAGCGTCGAAGCAATTGATTATTTTTGAAGAGGGTCGAGGCCCTCTTTATATAGGGCAGGGGGCGCCCGACATGCGCGGGGCGCCCCCCCCCCCCCCCCCCCCCCCCCCCACGTGGCTCTTGATCCGGTGATGCTCCAGTCAAAGCTGATCTCGTTATCTTCGGGATTGTATTTGACTGGGGCGCCCGACGCGCACGGGGCGCCCGATTGACCGGTCAAACTTTATCACCGAGGCTTCGCGAGGGTGAGCTGCAGCCGCCTTCAGTGGCGTGGCACAGTGGGCGCCCGAGACATGCGGGGCGCCCGACATGCGGGGCGCCCGACACACGCGGGGCGCCCGACACACGCTGCTGTCGGGGCGTTTACCTCTCTGCTGACTTTGGGTTGACTCTGGGGCGCCCGACACATCCGGGGCGCCCTGCTCAGCTACGGCCTCACTCCTTTGAGGCTCTCTGAGCTGCAGAAACACAGTCCTTCGGTCCTGCATCCAGGGTTAGTCCAAAACAGCAAATAATAAGTTAGTTAAAACAGCCTTAGCTGTCTTGGTTCTGACTTTGGATCTCCAAAATGGAGCCCTAGGTCGAACCGACGCCTAATGTTCCCTCTAGGGGAACGCGTCCTCACCTACTCCTCTCGGGAGAATTTACCTGGTGCCAACCGGTTTCACCAGTTGGACTTTTGCCCAGCAGCCCTTCGCCAGGTCTTGGTTTTCACCCAGCATCCCTTCGCCAGGACTTGGTTTTCGCCTAGCAGCCCTTCGCCAGGACTTGGTTTTCGCCCAGCAGCCCTTCGCCAGGACTTGGTTTTCGCCCAGCATCCCTTCGCCAGGACTTGGTTTTCGCCCAGCATCCCTTCGCCAGGACTTGGTTTCCTGACAGCCCATCGTCAGGTGCCTAGCAGCCCTTCGCTAGGACTTTGTTTCCTGCACACTCAAGCAGCATTGTTAGACAACAAATAACCCTTAACTTTGAATCCTTTGCCAATATCAAAACAAGGTTCGATCTGGTGCTTCCTGCACCAACATGTATGTGGTACAAGCTGGGGACCCCAATGATGTTATGTTTATGTTAAGCATTTAATAGTATGATTTTAAAACTAAGCATCCGTATGTAGTAAATGCATTTGACTCATTCATACATCCATGTTATGCATCGCGCCAAGGTAAGTATATTTTATGTTTGTGTTTATGCTCATATTTCATGTCATGTATAAGTATGCCTTATGTTCATGTATGCTAAGAATTTTGTTATGATAAGTATGCCTTATGTGCATGTATGCTAAGAATGATGTTATGATAAGTATGCCTTATGTTCATGTATGCTAAGAATTTTGTTACGATAAGTATGCCTTATGTTCATGTATGCTAAGAATTATGTTATGATAAGTATGTCTTATGTTAATGTATGCTAGGAATTATACCAAGTATAAGTATGTTTCATGTCATGTATGTATGTCTATGCTCATGTATGTTAAGATTTATGTCATGCTAAGTAGGTTATAGATCGATGGTGATGTTAGGGATCACGCTATGTTAGTTGTTCATATGCTTATGACTTATGCCATGACTATGCTTATGTTTATGTTCGAAGTTACGCTATGTCAGATACTTGATATGTTTATATTTAAGTGACGTATGGTTTTAGTGAGTAGGAAAGGGTTTTACTAAGCCTATGTGCTTATAGTTTTATTTTCCTCGTACCGCAGATCAAGCAAGAGGCTATTAAGGGAAGCCGCAGGAGAGGTAGAAGCATGTGTGTGTGTAGCAGTGACTTGGCAAAAGATTCTTATGTTCTCACATAATGCATGTCTTGGGTGTGAAAATGCTTTCTTAAATTTTATGCTACGTTTTATGGTTATGACTAATGGGTGACTTAAGACCTATGATGCTACGTTTATGGATAAGTACATACTGCTTATGATGATTATGAATAAGTCATGGAATGGTTAAGTTATGATATGATGTCATGTATAGATGTTCCATGTGTTTAGTTGCATGGTTAAAAGCATGTTAAGAAAAAAAAAATATTTCCGCTGCATTAAAATGTTTTTATGCACATGTATGTTTAGCGTAACGACGCCTATCTCGCCACACCACGAGGTGTGGGAAAAAGGCAGGCGTTACAGGTTGGTATCAGAGCCATTGCCATCTCACTACACACACAACAAGTCTCCTTCCTGCCGCTTCCAAGTAAGTACTTTTCGGTATATTTTATGATAGTAAGCACTCTTATGATACGTTATGTTTCTAGAATATGCAAGTATGGATGGTGTCTTATGATAGATAATGACAAGTACTTGTAAAATATGTGACTACGAATGATATTTTCTATTGTATAATTTAGAATTTAATATGGGGTAGGTATAACAATAACTCATATGATCCATACTTGTCCTTTATGAAGGAAAGCTTGGCTAGAAGACAGAGTAACAGACTCAACGAGACTGCTCCCTCGCCTGACCTAATACAAATAGTGACTCAACTTGAGCGTCAAGTCACTGAGCAACAGCAAACTATCAATACCCTGATGAACCAACAAGAAAACTCTACTACTCCACCGGCGAACCAGAATGCTATACCCGTTGCGCCTACGGTTATACAAACCCCTCCGTCATGTTTGACCACTGTAGCCCGACAAGAGGCTTATCTGATCCAGTGGTTGAGGCTGAAGCCGGAAAATTTCTCGGGGGTCGGTGAACCGTGGGACGCTCAAGCGTGGTTCAAGACCGTAGAGAGTACGATGGAGCTGTTGGATTGGCCTGAACAAGAAAAGATCAAATGTGCGTCATTCTGCCTTTCTGGAGATGCCAGAATGTGGTGGGAAAGGGTCAAGGCCAAGAGACTGGTGAATCAGATGACGTGGGCGGATTTCGAGTCAGAATTCTTCGAAGAATTCTTCAACATGCGGGTCACCAATAAACACTACGACGAGTTCACGAAATTCCGACAAGGCAACCTCTCAGTCAACGAAGCCATGAAGAAATTTAATCACTTGGCTCGCTTATGCCCTGAGCTGGTTCGCACTGAGAATGAGAGGGTTCGACTTATGTTAAAGATGTTGTGGCCCGAAATAGCTCTGAACGTGGCCGGCGGAGTTAACAGACCGCAGACTGCAGAGGAGCTATTTAGTAGTGCCCTACTCACCGAACATTACCTGAACAATATCAGTCAACAAAGGAAGGCAGTAAATGAAAGTAAGAATCAAGTTCACTCCGGGATTCTCGATTCGTTATCTTTCATTTTCCTTTAATATTCCTTCCTTTTGATTAACACTCAGGGGGTCAGAAACCTCAGAGTACCAACGCAAATTGGAAAGGAAACCAGACTGGTAAACGACAGCCATGGAACAACCCCCAAGGGGGCCCAGCAAATAAGCAGTCCCGGTTTCCCCTGTGTACTACAAGCGGGAAAATGCACCCCGGGGAATGCCGCAAGGGTACGAACCGATGCTTCATCTGCGGAGTAGAAGGGCACATGGCCTCGTACTGTCCTACCAAGAATCCGGCACCTTCCCAACAGCTTGTGCAGTACCAGGGTGCACCCGCGAAGCTGCATTATATACAAGCAGAGCCGGAGAGTATCCTGATGAACCAGGAGGGATTGGAGGCCCCATCAACTATGGCGGATGCCAGGGTTTTCTCTATCACCGAGGAAGATGCTGCGAATGCTTCAACGGTTGTCACAGGTCAGATACTTATTTACAGTCAGTATGCTACTGCATTATTTGATACTAGGGCACCGCACTCGTTCATCTCTACATGCTACATTAAGAAGATAGATATGTCTCCACAAGTTTTAGATTGCAAGTTCTTAACAACCCTGCCTTCGGAAGAAATAATGACATCCACTCACATATTGCGTGCGGTGCCAGTCGGAATTGCGGAAAGAGAACTCTACTGCGATCTGATAGTACTTGACATGCAGGACTACGATGTTATAATGGGAATGGATTTTCTGAGTAGATATGGGGCTTCTGTTGAGTGCCGTAAACGAAGGGTGGTTTTTCAACCCGAAGCAGATTTCACATTTGAATTTATCGGGGAGCCAAGGAAATGGACTCAGAAATTCTTATCGACTCTCAAGGCAAGAAGGATGTTAGATAAGGGATATACTGGTTTTCTAGCACATGTGGTTGACGTAGGTCAAACGAGGGATCAGAAGTTGGAGAATGTCAGAGTAGTATGTGAGTACCCGGAGGTATTCCCAGATGAATTACCAAGATTAGCTCCTGATAGAGAAGTGGAATTTGAGATCAAATTAGCCCCTGGTACTAACCCGATTTCCAAGGCACCATACCGGATGGCGCCGGTTGAGTTAAAAGAACTTCAAGAACAACTGCAGGAGTTGCTTGATAAGGGACTCATTCGTCCTAGTCATTCACCCTGGGGAGCTCCGATACTGTTTGTGAAGAAGAAGGACGGATCTATACGAATGTGCATAGATTATCGAGCACTGAACAATGTAACGATCAAGAACAGGTATCCTCTTCCGAGAATCGATGACCTATTTGATCAATTAAAAGGAGCTATTGTATTCTCGAAAATTGATCTGAGGTCTTGTTATCATCAAGTCAAGGTAAAACAGGATGATATTCCGAAGACAGCTTTTCGAACAAGGTACGGACATTTTGAGTTTGTTGTCATGCCTTTCGGCGTGACCAATGCTCCGGCGATGTTTATGGACCTTATGAATCGAGTGTTCTCATCTTTTCTCGATAAATTTGTGATCGTCTTCATCGACGATATCCTTATCTATTCATGAAACCAAGAAGAGCACGCCAAACATCTGAGGATAGTACTACAGACTCTCCGGGAAAAACAACTGTACGCCAAGTTCTCCAAATGTGAGTTCTGGCTTGACCAAGTGGGGTTTTTGGGCCATATTATTTCCAAAGATGGAGATATGGTAGACCCGACAAAGATTGAAGCTGTGAAAAACTGGAGTCGGCCGAGGAACGCCAGCGAAATCAAAAGTTTCCTTGGGCTGGCGGGTTATTATCGGAAATTTGTGGAGGACTTCGCAAGGATTGCAGCCCCTTTAACAGCTCTCACCCGGCAGGATAAGAAATACGAATGGACGGAGAGCTGTGAAAGGAGTTTCTTGGAGCTGAAAAGGAGACTTACAAGTGCTCCAATTCTTACCCTTCCGGAAGGTAACCAGAGCTTCGACATGTATAGTGATGCCTCCAAACTGGGACTTAGAGCTGTGCTTATGCAGAATGGCAGAGTCATTGCCA